>JAPYZK010004440.1:0-10434 GCA_030522785.1 Platygaster equestris
AACTGATAACATCGATGTATCAGAAATGTCACCTCTGAAGTGGTTCCATTTCGGAATTGCTAAAGTGCTTACCTAACCTACAAGTGATTTTCCATGAGTTGCTACATCGCACTTCTAACCAACAGTTCGTTTCATTTTTGAGTTGCTAAAGTGCGAACCTAACCCACAACTAGTCTTTTTGCGTTGCTAAACTGTGTACTTAACCTGCAAATGGTTTGATATGCGTTGCTAAAGTGCAGACCTAACCAACGATAGGTTTTCTTCCTGAGGTGCTAAATTGCGTACCTGACCTCAATTTGTTTTACATGTTTTGCTAAAATGCGTGCCTAACCCACAACTCATTTCACATGCGTTGCTAAAACGCGTACCTAACACACAACTAGTCTAATATACGTTTCTAGAATGCGTACCTGACCCACATCTAGAAGTATATGCGTTGCTGAAGCGCGTCTAAACATTACGATTGGTCTTCTTTCTAAGTTGCTAAAGTGTGTGACAAACCCACCACTGGTTTTATATGCATTGTTAAAGAGCGTACCCAACCCACAATTCGTTTCATATGTGTTGTTGAAGTGCGTACCTAACCAACGATTGATTTTGTTTCTGAGTTGCTAAGGTGCAAACCTGACCAACGGTTGGTTTTCTTTCTGAGTTGCTAGAATGCGCACTTAACCAACAACTAGTTTTATATAATTTCTAAAGTGCGTCCCTAACCAACGATTGACTTTTTTCTGAGTTGCCGCAGTGCGTACCTAACCTACAATCGAAATTGATTTATATTTTGCTAAAGGGCACATCCCTATCCACTAGCACCTACCCAAGTCATTAAATAGACAGTCCAAAATGAAATTAAACATACGATCAACAATATACACATTGAAATTCAATTGATCATACCGCGTTTTATGATTCGAGGATACAAAAATGGGCAACAAAATCTAGATTCCCTTTTATGCATCCGCGCAATCACTTTAAGTACATCGACATTGACGATGCGTCAAGTACAGTTGGGGGGCTGTAAGAATAAGAAGAATGGCGAAAAGAAAAATTCGATGGTTAGGGTAAAACACTGAGTTGCGAACACGGTAATGCACTCGATGTTGTTGAAAAGAGAGTAGCGAGGAAGGACGAAAAGGAAATCGAGGAGGTTTACTTAAGAATACTTAAGTTGAGCCATCCACCGTCCACTTCAGCCCTTTTCTCGCACTTTTGGCCTAAAAAAAAAATTCCCGATCTATTGGTCTTTCCCCCGCACTTTTCTTTCGCCTTTCGAATTGCCGAACTATTCCATTAACAACTGATGCCGGTCCCGGAATTTTTATTCCGAGTACTTTTGTGTGGGGGGAGTTTAAAATGCTAAAGTGCGTACCTAACGCAGAACTGGTTTTTTATGAGTCGCCAATGTGCGAACCTAACAACGATTGATTTTATTTCTAAGTTGCTAAGGTGCGTACGCAACTCACAGCTGGTTCTATATGCGTTGTTAAAGTGCGTACTTAACCCAAAAGTGGTCTCATATGCGTTGCCGAAGTGCGTACCTTAGCAACAACCGGTTTTCTTTTTAAGTTGCTGAAGTGTGTACCTCATCCACAACTCATTTTATATGTTTTGCTAAAGTGCGTGCCTGACCCACAACTGGTTTGATATGCGTTACTGAAGTGCAAACCTAACAACGATTGATTTTCTTCCCAATTGTCAATTGCTAAAGTGCGTACCCAACCCACAGCAGTATGCTGAAGTGCATACTTGACCAACAATCGGTTTTCTTTCTAAGTTGCCAAAGTGTGTACCTAACCCACAACTGGTTTTATATGCGTTGCTAAAGTGCGTCCCTAACCCACAACTGATCTTATATGCATTGCTAAAGTGCGTAATCAACCGAAAACTAGTCTTACACGCGTTGCTACAGTGGGTACCTAACCCACAACTGGTCTTGTATGCGTTGCTAAAGTGCGTACCTAATCAACAATCGGTTTTCTTTCTGAGTTGCTAAAGTGTGTACATAACCCAAAACTTTTTTTATACGTGTTGCTCAAGTGCTCAACTTACAACTGGTTTTCTATGCGTTGCTTGAGTGCGTATCTAACCCAAAAGTGATTTCTAATGCTTTGCTATAGTGCAAACTTGACCGACAATTGATTTTCTTTCTGACTTGCTGAAATGCGTACCTAACCCACAACTGGTCTTATATGAGTTGCTAAAGTGCGTACCTAACCCCTTGGTTGAAATTTAATGCATGAAGAAATAAAAATACGTCAATTTATGATATTGACTCATTTATCGATGAAATTGCGGATTTGTAGGGTTTTTCCTTGCTTTTCTGGAGTTGGAAAATCGAAAATCCAAAATCCCGGCAACGTTTCAATGAGTCCATTGAAATTTCGTTCGTAATTGCGGCGAATTCGGGATTGCGCGGTGCGCGTAACTCGAATTCGAACTACTGATTACACACTTCAAGTCCGTGACCATCAAAGCACGCGAATGAAGACATCCCAATTCACATTACTGTAATCCAATGTCGTTCCATATCAGCTCAATAATGAAGCTTCATGCACAATGCTTCATTTGAAATTCAATTCCTTTACCGGACACGTAAGTCTTCATTACACGGCATTCTGGCGAAAGCTCCGCATCAAATATTCAGCGAAATCCGAAATTGTTTTGCCCCCATGAATGAATGAAATGATCGAAAATCGGAATGATTAATTTATTGGTTTATGTACGTGTCTTATTTGGATGCGGAACAAGGTATTTCATGGGAGAGTCTTGAATGATGGAGTTATGAATTATAATTTGATTTGTGAATTTTGGGATTTTTTGATGTGTTAAGGAGACTTTGATGGATATTTTGGAAATTTTTGGGTAATTTTTGTAAGGAAGTGTAGAATTTGTCGGAATTTTGATTTTTTCTGAATTTTGTATTAATGTTTGAATTTGTCGATGATTTTTAGATATTTGCGAAAAATTTGTGTACGGAGTTTTAGGAATTTTGAAATCGGTTCATTTTTAGAATTTTGGAAGTTATTCAAATGCTGGTAGAAAATGAATTTTTTTGCAAATGTTGCGAAATTCTGAATTTAAAAGATTTTCTATATATCTCGAATTACGAAAAATTACGATTCCGTTAAATTGAATATTTAATCGAAAATTTGCATTTTTTGTGAAATGCTAAAAAAATTCTTTACTTTAGCAGGAATGTAAAACATTCAAAAATTTGGAAATTTTTAAAATTTTGTAAACGAAGCGAATTTTTACGTATGAAGTATCAGTAAAATTCGTAATATTACGCAGAATTGGAAAAAATGATGTTAAATACGAAAAATTTTTAACATTTCATGTAAAATAAAGATAATTCTACTCATCAATTTTTAACCATTTTCAATTGATTTGCATAATCATAATTGAGATTTTTTCTGAATTTTGAGGAAATTTTTGAATTGATCGATGATTTTCAGATGTCTACGAAAAAATTTTACCCGACATTTAGAGAATTCTAAAGTTTGTTCAAAAATGTTTCAAAATTTGGAAATCATCAACATGTTCGAAAAATTCCGAATTCACCCAAAAATAAGTATAATATGGATTTTTTGCAGAATATGTTGGAAAGTTCTGAATTTCAGCGTTTTTCGAAAAATCCCAATTTCTGAAAAATTTCGAATTTCTTAAATTCGGGCGACAATTCGCATTTTTCGTAAAATGTTCAAAAATTCGACACTATCGCAAAAATTTATGACATTTAAATAAATCTTTAAAATCTTGCGAAATTGAACTTATAAAATGTTATTAAAATTCGGTATACCTGTATACACAGAATTCGGAAAACTGATGTTAATTTTAGAAAAATGATAATTTAATAAATAATACCCTATTAATAATTTAACTATACATTTCATGAATATTATCAAATATTATTTGATATTAAATATAAATTCAATATTTGTTATAAAAATATGAATCAGAAAAAATCATTACTAATCTAACTAAAATTAACTCATTGATTCCAAGTTTCGTCTATTTCGCAACTTTCGAATCAAATTCACCAAAAAGTAACATATCCTGGCATCTGCTTTACAGACATTTAATCCACACTTCTCCTTATCACGAGTTGATATGAAGGTGACTCACTGGAGGTAACCCATTTTCATTAACAATAGAATTCTTTAATATAAAAAAAATTATAAATAAACGTCCGGAATGAACAAAAAACCCAGTATTTCGGCTATACTTACGTAACAAATAATTATTCACGTATTTAAAAAAACATTACCTAAAGATAACTTAATATGAAAATAATGTAATAAATAATAATTTCATTCAAAAATCTTGATTCAATTTCCAAATTCACCCCCACAAAAGTTTTTTCATCAATTGACCGAAAATTTTCAAAATTTTCTTAGTAATAAGAGACATGATACTATGTACTAAAAATCATCGAAACATCGAAATAAATCTTACCTATATCATTTTTCCGATGATCAATCAGACATTAATAATGAATTATAAATAAATCGATTTGTTACGTTTTAAATAAACAACGGCATTTTCGTTGTTATGATTGCATTGAAAAATCAAGGGCTGCCCTTTTTTCTGTGTACTCAAACGCGTGAGCTCCCATTAACATGATCAAAGTCATCATGGTCTATTTATGAGGTGATTACACTATCATGCAGGGACGACATCCAGTTAAAGTGCAGGGACTGAACTATTCACCACTCCGATGCTCGGATTTTTGCACTCACACGTGGTTTTCAAAGCTCTGTTCGAAAGTGAACAAAATATGTACGTTGTCATGTAGTGGGAATAGTACATTTTCGTTGGATAAGAACAAACGTGAGTTTTGCCCTTTTTTAGAAACTTTCACGTGTGTGATAATTTCGAGTGTTGTAAAATACGTAGTGTCTGGGATTCAGGTTTTTGGACATTTTTGACTGTTTTGGAATGTTTGAGAACGTTTCTTGAATATTTTTGGGATTTTTGGAAATTTTGATGAGATTCAGATAAGTTTTGGTTATTGGGTGAATTTTTCAGTAAGGTCTGGAAATTTTCGAAAATGATAGGAAATTTGAGGTGAATTTGTGGGTTTGTGGAAATATTTTCAGGATTTTTAAAACAGTTTTGGAATTTTGGGATTGACAGAAATTCGAGAATTTTTTTTCGAAGTATGAAATTCTTCGGATTTTTTAATCATAATCATGTAATTTGGAAATGAACAGAATGAAAATACACTTGAAAAATTGAAGAATAGGAAAAACGAGATGAAAAAAGTTGACGTAACAAAACATTAAAAATTCGTGGAATTCCAGGAGCGTTGAATTATTGAAAAAATTCGAAGAATTTACGAAAGTCGAAAAATCTGGGAATTCAGTAACGTTTTAAAATTTTCAGACGATTCGAAAATTGTAAGTATTCTAAAAGTAATGGAAATTGCAAAAATGTCTAAATTTTTTTACATTTCGAAAATTTGTGCGATCTTATTGAAAATATGAGAAATTTAGGGATATTTAAGTATTCGTTAATTTCGAAATTTTTAAAAATTTCAAAAAATTCGGAAATAATGAAGAAATATGTGAAAAAACTTCAAAAATATGAATATTTCGAAAAAACTCGAAGTTTTGGAAAATTGAAATATTTTGTGAATCCTACAAAATTTTCGAAAACGAATTAAAATCAAACGTCAAAAACGAATTATTTAATAATTATTTTCTCAATCTAAAGGCTGCAATGAAAAAAAAAATTAGTTTAGTTTTAGTTAAGTTTTAAATCAAAATTTGAAACTTCAAATGTTTGCGAATCAAATTTCGAAGTATTCCAATTTTTATTGTATTAAGTGTCGATTCGTATTACGAATTACAAATTTGGTTCCAAATTGTTCACCAATTTAACATCGATTTATAAGATTCATTGGTGATAACACGTTCATGAACATTTATTTTGCTTGTTCTATAGTATTTTCGTTGAGATTATCAATTTTTGTTGTTGTTAAACACAAATTATCAATGAACGAATTATTTATAACAAATTCATCGACCAAAATCTGAGTTCGTATATTTTTTGGACTCAAATGTGAGAATTTGCAATTATGTCGATCTAAATCAAATTTCTAACTTTAAATCCATTCCACTCCATAATATTCATTCTATGAATTTGAGGTTATAATTTTTCGAAATTTGAGATATAACTTTTTCGAATCTCAATTTTCGTAATTTTTGATTCATCATTTCAGAGTTGCAAATTTTTTATTTAGAATTCTTGATATTTTTAAATTTTTCATAATTTTTGCAATATGCACGCTAAAATTGAAGAATTTTTATATTTATAAATATGATTTTAAACGTAAAATTTGAATTTGCGTAATTTTTAAATTCAAATAAAACTCTACGATAGATCTCATGAATTTAATTATTATCCCTTTTCCACATTTTTAGATATGATTTTTCGAATTTTGAGTCTAAAGTATAAATTCACAAATATTAGAACTTTTGAAAATTCTAATTCTAAATTCTGAATTCACGAGTTTTTTTATTGACAATTTTAGAAAATTCTCAAATTTGCTGTTATTTTACATTTGCATAAAAAAATCTTAAAATTTTCGTATTTATACAATAAAATTTTGAATATCGAATTCTATTCTTCGAATTTTTGAATCGTTTCATCCCGGTTTTGAAACTTTGAATTTTTATTTTCATCTCATTAATCACGAATCATCTCAAAATTTAAGATGTTTTCTCTTTTAATCATCCAATCAGCTATTAATTACTCACAAAATTGACTGCAGTTAATAACAATCAATTAAAATTATAATCAAATTCATTGATATTTTCATTCATTTTTTTCCATCATTTTTATAATAATTCTCAAAAAAATTCACATTTCCACACAATCACAAAAAACATCGAAAAACAGAATACAATATAAAATTGTTTATCAATATTCAATTTTTTGTGTTTTCATCTTCGTATTTTTCATCAATTATAAAAATCTTCAATATATTCCCAATAAAAATCATAATTTTTCCAAACTTCTAACCCACTTTTTATCAACTTTCACGATTATAATCTCTGCAGCAACTGCGAATTACCCTTGAACAGTGCATATTTAATTTTCCATCCATCTCCTCATAAATTGCAATATTTAGTAACAAGGCTCATTATTTCACGAGCAATTCAGGGGAGGTCGCATCGTTGCTGTTACATGAAAAGATCAATTTATCTACGGCAATTTTTTAAGAATGCAAATTCAAGACATTCAAGAGCGAATTTCTGTATCTCGAAAAACCTCGATTTATACTCGAGATTCAAAATTACGAAACGGACAATTTTTTTTTTTTTTTTTTAATTTTGACTTGCGAATCAACGTGTCTTATCAGGAGAGGTTTTGGGAGTTCACATATTTCGTGAAATCTGAGAAAAATTATTTTTTGGGATTATAGTTGAATTATGGATGGAATTTTGTCACGAAATCGGAATTTTAGAGTGAGATGGTTGAATCTGGGTGTTTTTATGAATTTGAGGTCGATTTTAATAATTTTGCGATAATCATGAGAATTTGATATTATTTTTGATTTTGGTTTTCAGTTCTTTGGATAATTGAGAAATTTCATGGAATTTTGATGAGATTGTTTATTGTAGTTTTAAGAATTTTGGATGATTAATGGGAATTCTTTCTTTGGAGTTTATGATGATTCGATGTATTTTTTGAGAATTGCATGATTCCGTTCAGAATTACAAAACATTTTGATATTTCGAGAAATTTGTTAAAAATAACGAATAATTCGTAAAAAATAATTAACAGTCCAAAATTGGATGAAATTCATTCATCTGAAGTACGACAAAATAATCCAAATCTTGCAGGAATTTGAACCAGCAAATTTGAGAAATTTGGAATTAACTTACGAAAATTTGGAACACAAACTTTTCGAACTCTGGAAATTTAAAATTCCACAAATCTATACGAATTTACCCGAAATTGAACGGAATTGGTCGAAATCCTGTAGGAATTGCAATCAGCGAATTTGAGAATTTCAAAATTCACTTACGAAAATTGAGAAAAAAATGTTCGAATTTTGAAAATCGCAAATTCTATAAATTTCAACAAATTTACATAGAATACAACATAATAGTTTTGAATTCTGCTTGAATTTGAATAAGCGAATTTGAGAAGTTGAAAAAGTCAGTTTCGCAAATTCAAAAAAAAGTTTTTCAAATCGTGGAAATTGCAGATTTTACAAGTTTTCGGATTCAAATCAATAAATAAAACATTTTGATCTTAAATCTGAAAGTATATCTGAATTTTGATAATTTCTAGATCGAAAATTGGTAATATCGAATTTAATTCCCAAGCTTGAAAATCTCTGCATTTTTCCGAAATTACTAAAACTCGAATTGTTTTTGAGTTTAAAACTCCAAGATTTGTGAACTTTCACATTTTTGGTGCAAAGTGCTTCAGATTTTCAAATTTTGGAATTTATATCGCAGTCGTCGAATTTGTGATCTTTTTTTAATTTTACGATGATTTTGATAATTTTGTGATATTTATGAGAATTTGACGTCTTCTTTTATTTTATTGTTGAATTCTTTGAGAAATTAAAAAATTTCATTGAACTTTCATGAGATCGTTCATTAGTTTTCGAAATTTTGAAAGATAAATGGGATTTTGTGTGTGTGCAATTTATGATAATTTGATGAATTCTTCAAAAATCACATGATTCCGCCCAGGATTTTGGAACATTCAAGTCATCCGGAAAAATTTAGAAACATACTCGATAATTTTTGGAAAATAACTGACACTCCGGAATTTTATCAGATTTACCTGAAATACGGCGAAATTTTTTGAAATTCTGCAAGAATCAAAATTGAAGAATTTAAGAGATATAAAATTCACTTACGAAAAAAAAAAAAAAAAATTTTCGAGCTTTCGAATTAACAAATGTTACAAATGTCAACAAATTAATCTGAAATACAACGAACTCGTTCCAAATCCTGCAGAAATTGGAATAAGTGAATTCGAAAGTTCAAAATTCACTTACAAAAATTAAAAATAAAAATTTCGAACTTTGGAAGTTCAAAACTTTAAAATCATCTTCATTTTTGAAATTACTAGATCGAAAATGAGAGGAACTAAATTGAATTCCCAAGTTTCAAAATCCGAAATGACTAAAACTCGAACTATTTTTGAGTTGGAAAAATGAACTTTCGAAATTTTGGTACAAACTATTTTTAATCTCCAAGTTTTGTAGTTTGAAGTTTTTCCAAATTTTCGAATCAGAACTTTCTAAAATTTCGAATCTTTGAATTTCCATAATCATTAATTCAATTAAATTCGGATTTCTTGCAAGCCTATAAATTTCCAAGTTCAAAAATTTTCGAATATTCTGACTTCCAAAACAAATAAATTTTCGAAAGTAAATAAATTTAAATCATTCGAATGACAAATAAGTTTTATCATATTCCCACAAATTTCCTTCATCATTTCGAAGTCATCAAAAACCGAAATAATCATAAACAATCAAATTCCAAAATAATCATTCTCTACCATACCTAATTAAAAAAATAATAAGACCTCCAAAAATTTTTCCACTTCCTCTCTTAAGATGGAACCAAAAAAACCAACCGTAAAATACAACCTCGAAGAAACCCCCACAATGCCCAAAAAACCGGACAAAAATGACCGCAAAAATTCCACGATTTCCCAAAAAGCCGAAAGAGGGTCCTGGGCCAACAAAACCGAATTCATCCTATCCTGCGCTGGCTACGCAATAGGAATCGGTAATACCCCGAAATTAATCATTCACATCATCGACGCATTCAATTACGCTTTAATTAATTATAGGAAACGTTTGGAGATTCCCTTATCTTTGTTATAGAAACGGCGGCGGTGAGTATCCAATCAATTCCGTTCTCTTAATTAATAAACGTCGAGAGCAAGTTCAATATTTGCCTTGCATCCATTAATTATCAATCGCCAATAATTACAAGAGCTTTTCTCTGCGAGTCAATTGATTTACTGCATAAATTTGATTTTCAATTCAAAATCGACTCGATTACGGCAAGCACGTAGCCAGAAGGGGGAGGGGGGGGGGGTGAAGCCCCCTCTGAAATTCTGGAAAATTTGAAAAATATATTTTTGAAAAAAAATATATTGTGAAACAATACTTATTTTCACGAGTGTCGAAGTTTTCGAAAAATTTGACAATTTTCAACATTTTCAACATTTGAAGATACTCAACAATTTTGGAAATTTTCTGAGTTTGGAGGATTTCGAGGATTTTAGAAGTTTTTAGATGTTTGGGAATTTTAGAATCATCAAAAATTTTGAATATTTCGAAGTTGTGAGAAAGTTTTGAAAATTCTGAAAATTCACAATATTTTTATAATTCTTGGAATTATGATAATTTACGAATTCTTAACATTTCGAGCAACTTGATGATTCGGGATA
>JAPYZK010004441.1:0-10431 GCA_030522785.1 Platygaster equestris
ATTTTGAGGTTAGGGTTGGGGAGTTTGACGTTTCGATATTGTCGAGTCGCTCGTCCACCATCTTGTTTCCATTATCCGTGCGTAAACGGTCGCTAAACTAAGCGTGAGTGAGTAAATAGCTATAGGTCGTTAAGAAGGGCGTGGGCGAACAGCTTATTCGCCCACTAGTGGTCGAACGAGTTCATCACTCGCATGCCATACGTCAACAATCAGGTAATCCATTATCTCGTCCACTCTCAGCAGGGCCACGAAATAACATATTTATCACGAGCGTTGAATAAAAAATAACTCTGTGTCCTGCAGCGTAAGAGTTCAACAAAACCGGATTGTCTAAAGCTCATTCCACGAGGCGGTAATGGGGCTTCGCGCAAAAAGCTTTGGGATGCGAAAATGAGGAAAAATGCCTTTTCCCATATCTGCTTTCTTCGACGCCATCAGAACGGAATAAATAATGTCCGCGTGGCGGCGGAGAGGAAACATATTCAAGATGGCCTTAAGGCGAGGATAAATCTATTTTCTTCGACCGCGGAATACGATACGAGTATTCTGTCAGGACCGATCCCTCGGGCTAACCTTTAGCTGATCTTTCACCTCGCTCTTTGCTTCCTTGATCGCTTCTTTTGTTCGGACAAAAACGACGGTTTACAAATAGCATCATGCTTCATCTAAATATCGCGTAGCTTTTTACGGAGAGCTTTAAAGAGCTTAGGAGCAATAAGAACATTTGTGGTCAGAAAAAGTTGAATTGGGCGGTCGATTTCACGATAATGCTGCTTATCGATAATGTTGATATCGGGACTTGATAATTGATAATGGCATTCGCAGATAACACTGAGTTTTCTCGAAATTATGATAATGTCATAATATTGTAAGATCATTCTGTAATGATTTCATGATTTTGAATTTTTGAAGTTTTTGAATTTGAGAGTCTTGAGTATTATGGAGTCCTGAAGTTTTGGAATGTTCAGAAATGTCTGAATTTCGAGGTTTTCTAGAATATTACACATTTATCAAGTTTATGAGAAATGGAAACATTTGAAAAGTTTTACATGATTTGGAAGTTTTTAAGTTGTTCAGTGGTAGAAGTTTGAAAGTTTTAAAATTTCGAAGAATTTTGGAGAAAGCCTCTACAATTTTGAAATTTGATGAAATCAATGATTTTCACGTTTTTTGACGAACGTGGATAAATTTTCAAATTTGAAAGTATTTTGGAGTTACGAAGTTGTGAAGTTTTGAATTTTCCGAAGTTTTGAGGCTTCGGAAATTTCGGAAGTTGTAGAATCATGAAGTTTTGAGGGTTCCGGAATTTATCAGTTTTCAGATTTTGCAGAAATTTTGGTCTTTCGAAGAAATTTGAAGTTAGAAAATTGTTAAGATTGAAAATTATTAGACTTTTGGCATTCGAAAGGTCAGAAATTTCGGATTTACTGAAGTTTCGATCAATTAGAAAATTTTTGAATCAATTTGTTCTGAAAAATGATGAAGTTATGAAGTTTTAGAAGATTCGAAAATTCCAGAGATCCTTGAAGTTTTTAATTTTTGATGTTTTTAAGAATGTACAAGAATTTCGAAGGTTAGAAGAATTTTTGACTTCAAAAGTTTTTTTAGTTTCGTAGCTTTTGGAGTTCTGAAAACTCTGACAATTTTGAAGCTTCAAAGAATTCGTAAGTTTTGCAGCCTGGAAATCTCCCAAATTTGTAACTTTTAAGCTTCAGAGATTTCTGGATTTTTTATGTTTCGAAGCTTTGAAATTTTTGAGGGTTCTGGATTCTTGAAAATCATAAAGTTCCAAAGTTTTGGGAGGCTTGGAAATTTCCGAATACTGTAATGTGAAAGTTTTCAAAAACATTCGAAAATTTCGAAGGTTAGAGTTATGAATTCCAAAAGTCATCGAGTTTCAATGTTTGTGAAATTTTAAACATTTTGACAATTTTGAAGTTTCGTAGAATTTCGGAGTCTCGTAGCCTGGAAATTTTCGAATTTTCAAACGATTGAATCTCTGAAAATATCAAAATTTTCGATCTTCCAAAGCTCAGGACGTTTTTGAATTTTTAGAATTCTAATGAACTATGAAATTCTGAAATGTTTTATGCTACAGAAATTTTAAAAGTTTCAAAATTTTAGGTATCCCAAAGTTTTTAATATTTCAAATAATCTCAAAGTTTCTAAAAAAATTCCCAAGTCTTTATAAATCTTGAAGAATTTCAAAATTCTCAAAAATGCTGAAGTTCAAAAGGTGTCAAGTTTCGGTTTAAAAAGTTCCAGAAACTCCACAAATTTCAAAGTTTCAAAAAATTTCAAGTCTCTCAAGCATAGAACTTCAAAAATTTCGGAATTTCAATATCTCGAAGTTTTGGATATATTGGGTGTCATAAATTTCGAAATATCTTCAATTAAAGCAACTTTGTTACTAATAAAGACCTCAACACTTGCAAAGCATGAACAAGTTGACCTATAAAAATTACGAAAAAGCTCAAGAACGCTGATTATCGATTATCAACATAAACAGCAACACTAAATTCTGCTCAGCAAATTATTCAACATTTCCCCACGAAAAAACAAAGATAAAAAAAATCCGAGAAGGACAAAAAACGCACTGAAAGAGAGACAGAAGTGATGGCATATTGGTCCCTGTGCTCTCCGTAATTAATTACCCTTCTCTCCTTTTCCCCGAGGCACCAACGCCGTATTATTAAGCACATGTTCGACTTGTTACCGTATCTCGATTAACATCTTTACCCACAACGCTGGATCCATTGACTTTTTCGATTTTTACACGACCAGAAAAAAATATGCATGTCGCACTAACTGTAAATTGCGATTGGAAATACCTATTAGGTTGGGTTTATCTGGTGTTCTGGTCATTCCAATTAAAGGCGCAGGCAACATGCTCTGATGATAATCATAGTAATTGGCTCATTATCAGGATTTGGGAAGATAAAAGCGTAAAATGTTCAAATTAATCCAAAGACTCCAAAGATTTTTTTTTTATGCATAAGGTCAACTCAAAATATCTGTTTTTGTTGTTCCCAGACATATACAAAAAATGAAGTAAAATACAACGGGTACATTTTTGAATTTCGAAAAAAAATCAGACACTGTAAATATCTTCGTTATCAAAACAAATAAAGGATACTGTTCATAAATCGATTTAAAAAAAATTCATCATTATCTATGTAATCTTTGTGTACGGCATTCTGATTTACATCGCGTTTTCTTGATCGGCGCCATCAGTCTCGATTCCGTGCCACACAATTTCGTTTGTTTCTTTTACCCCATTCTTCGGGTTTTCTTATTTATTTGCCGCACCGGCACGCATGAATTTCGATCACGCGACGGAGAGTGCATATTTTTGCGTTCAACTATGCGCCGGATAATTAAAGCGGAAATTTAAGGAATATTACGTGACGACGTAGTTGCATTTCTCTACCTATCGGGAATTTTCGCATAATTTTACCTCGAGACTGTACTGTTCAATCACGGTTTATCGTGGGCCGAGGAATTTCTGATCGATGTAGAGAAATTCTGGGGATTCTAACAATATTGATCAGACAGTTTTTTAACGGTGTATAAAAGTGTGAAATTTGCGAGTTTATACGATAAATTCCAGCACTGAAGCGATTCCTGTAGAAAATGAGCTTTTTTACGAGCGTGTTCTTTTTTTCTCACGAAGTTCATTAAGGTTTTAAAATTTGGAAATTGAGAAATGTGGATGTTGGTAGAAATAAATTAAATCGCTTTACATTCCATGATTGTAAAAGTCTAGGATTATGGAAATATTTATGAGCATCACATTTAATTTTTTACGGAATTTTGAAATTAATTTGTAGATATGTTATCACTGATTGATGTACATTTATGTATCTAGTGAAAATCACTGAAAACTTTGAAAAGTAGTAATCTTCTACTGATTGTCAGTGACTTTCGAATTCCACTCAATCTTTTTCACAGACGCAACATTCATACGAATGATATTTAATATCAAAACAGTTTGCTGTTTTTTGTTTGAAGACTGTAATATTCATCATCGAAAAAAAAAAAAGATTAATTACACGTTGGATTCATTCTTCATGAAGTGAGGGGAGCTTTAAAAAAGACGCGTATTATTTTGACTAAGAAAGGGACCGGTATTTAATTACGAGATATTCGACGAGTCGAAAACAAGGGAAGCTTGGCTTTGCTTACGCATAAACGGCTTAGGCAGCTTTATGAAAATACGTCCAACAGTGGAACTAATAAGGCGAGCGCAATATTCCTTGTATGACTTTCGAGAAACTCCAGTTGGGATAAATCTCCTGTTTATTACATTTATGCTAATTACGTTTTGGTATAATTTTATTACTATGTTTAGTGGAAAATGGGTTTCAAAATGGCATTGTCGATTGTTGAAGGAAAATTGTACTTTTTCCCGTAGAGTGTTTCAAATGTACTAGAAACCACATGAAAAAGGTCATCCATGGAAAATGTTCGAAAATTACTGGAATCATCATTCCGATGTTTTTGCAGATCATCAAACGAATTACATTTGCAAAATTCACGTACATTATTTTATGTTGAACTTTTCCCGACCGAAAATCTAGCCGGGTTTGAAGAATTTTCAAGATATTCATTTTTTCTTCTCTAGCTTGAGAAATCTGTGAAAAGCGTATGAAACCTTTTTTCGGAATGAATACACATGACATAATCACACGTTTTTTGAGGTCACTGCATGAGTTCTTTGCTACCACTGTAAAGCTCTCGAAGAAAAATTTTAATGATCCCTGAGAAAAATATCACTGCGAACTCATCATGAAAATTCATTAAGGAGAACGTTCATTACTTGGTGGAGGTTTCGTTTCTGTAAATTTTGAGAAGGTCAGAAAATATATTCGAATAAGTTTCAAAATGAGATGGAATTGCTAATTTTTTTATTGCTTGTTGCAAGACCAGAGAAGGTAATCGAAATATCGAAAATGCTCCGAATGTTACGAAAAATTGTGTATTCCCTAAGAATCATATAAAATCGAATCTAATTATCATGAACGAATCATTCAGTATCAATGTGAATGAATTTAATTCCGAAAAATTCCAGGAAATTTAAGAGAGCCCGAAAATTTTTCACCAACACTCCAATTTTTCATTAACAGTTATTTCGAAAATTTTATACATTCTATACCTGAAAACATTTTGTGAAATATTTGTGAATATTTTGTAATTCTTTACATGATTTCAGACTACTCATACAACTCTCCAAAAATTAAAATACAATAAAACAATGTTCGACTTTTGAGTAATAATGATCACGAATAAAAATCACGAATATTTCAAAGTATAACATGACAGAAAATGTATTCTTGGAGAGGCAATGTTCTAACAAAAAATTTTCAAAAAAGTACGTTCCTTCTAGATAAAATATTCTCAATTTTTCCCTCTCGATCTAATTTTCTCACTCACATCATATTACTTCAACTCTATTATCCAATATCCTGCATCTACAACTGACATCCAACATATTACCCAAAAAACCGCAAAAACGTGTTACTTTACCTCACACCCAACGAATCCTCATTCACACAATTTCAAAAGAACCAACACCCACGCAAAAACCGGGAAAAAACCACGTTCATGGAACCCCAAAGAATCGAGGTCTCGCAACGCGCTGCATAAATGCAATAAAATTCACACGTTCGCGTATTTGAAAAAACACGAATCTCTACGCCCGCGGATGCATAGAAATCGCTTCCTTTCAAAATGAGGCGGATCAAGAAAATTAGCCGGGGGAATAAAATTTAATGCGTCGAGTCACTTAATCAGCTAATATAATGCGGCGTTCAGTGGATCGTAAAAAGGATCGCTAACGATAAGGGCGCTCTATTGCACAGACCTATTGCTATGAGAACAACTGCAGCCAGTAAAGATACAAAGATACAGGGACCATTATTTCCCAGGGCACTTTTTTCAGTCCTCGGGGACTTTGCTTCGATCATACGGGTATGGAGAAAAAAAGGACAGTTTTTGTGGATTCGAACGTTAACAGAGTTGTTGCGCTTTTTTGATTGTGAATTTCAGTGACGATTATTTACAGGACTTTTATGTCATTTTTCCAGGTCAACTTACTGATGTTTTTATGATTGTTCTAGTAAGTGATTACTAACAATTTTGCTTCGATAAGATGGAAGATGATTTTTCTAAACTTCCCGATTTCAGAACAGGATAATTTCTGACATTTCAAAAATTTTGAATAATCAGAATTGCAAATATTTCAAAACTTTCAAGCTTCATGGAATTGGGAGTTTTTCGAAATTTCAGAATTTTAGGAATTCTCAAAACCTTTTAAATTTCTTGACAGAACAACTTTTGACTTCGAAGCTGTTCAGAATTTTGAAATTGTTCAAAATGTATCTTCTTCTTCAAAACTTTGGAAACCAGAAAATTTCAAAATTTTTGAAAACTCCCAAGTTCCCGGGTCTGGAAATTCTTCGAAATTTCAGAACTGTGGAAATTACCAAAACTTTAAGAATCCCGAAACCTCGAAACTTTGTAACTCAAAAATTATAAAAATTTAACATTTTTTTGAATTATTCCATAATTTGCGAAAACTTCGGAATTCCAAAAATTTACAACTTAAAAACTCTAAAATATACCAAAACTTGAACATTCATTCAAATTTGTATGTCAATTTTTCAAAAGTTCAACATGTAGCTCACAATTTCACCGTAAAATCCCTAGAGAACAAAGTGATGAAACATTTAAAGCATGCCGCGTGTATCGAATAGTAATCGATAATCTATCAAAATCGTGTAATACGCTCACTTCAATGCGACGGTTTTGACGGTTCGTGAGTTAGGCGCGAGTTTCAAATTTTGATCATTGAGAATAATTGTCGAGATCATTGTTATTGATGATAATAAATGGTAAAATCATTATTTTTGATTCTGGAATTGATTTTCATTGATGGAAATTGATAGGAATTGATGGAGATAAACAGTACTTGGTCAAAATTCATGAGGATTCATTGGAATTGATACAAATTGATGGAAATAGATAGGAATATCCGTAGTAATTGATAAGAATTCATGGGAATGAATAGAAATTGTTATGAAACGATAAAAATGAATGAAAATCAATATAGTGATTGATGGAAATTCATAGAAATGCATAGGAATTGATGGAAATTGATTGAGAAATTATGGGCTACAATGTGAATCAATAAAAATAATTTACGAGAATTTATAGGAACCCATGAAAATTGATGGAAATTATTGGAATAGATTGTGATTAATAAGGATCGATGGGAGTTGATGAAAATTGATAGAAATTGATATAAATATTCATAGGGATTCATGGAAATCAATGAGAATCAATGGAAATGGAATAATCGAGGAGAATAAATGGATATCAATAGTAATTATTGGGAATTCATAGAAATCGATTGAAATTAATGGGAATTGATTAGCAATTGATCAGAATTAAGCAAAATTGATAGGAATGAACGTGAATCAATAAAAATTTTACATTTAAACAAATGCATAGAAATCGAAATGGATTAGAATTTATGGGAATTCACGGAAATCAATGGGAATCGGTAGAAATCAATAACAATTAATAGGAATGAATGAAAACAATAGTATATCATAATTAATAAGAATCCATGAAAATCGATAGAAATTCATAAGAATGAAGGGGCGATAATAAAAAATAATGGGAATGGATGGTTCAATCGATAGTCGCTGATAGGAATTTATAAGAATCGACGAAAATGTATATGGGAACTGATAGAAATCGACGAAAATGAATGGAAATTAAGAGTAATTAATGGGAAGTTATAGAAATCGATTGAAATCAATGAGAATTGATCTGGAATTGATCAGAATTAACAAAAATTGATAGGAATGAACGTGAATCAATAAGAATTTTACATTCAAACAAATTCACAGAAATCGGAATTGATTAGAATTCATAGCAATTCACGGAAATCAATGGGAATTGGTAGAAATCGGTAGGAATACATAAGAATTCATGGGCATTGATAAAAAATAATGGGAATGGATGTTTCAATCGATAGTCGTTGATAGGAATTTATGGGAATCGACGAAAATTTATACGGGAACTGATAGAAATCGACGAGAATAAATGAAAATCAATAGTGATTGATAGGCATTCATATGAATTCGAAGGAAATAATGGATATTAGTAGTGCATGATGGATAGGAATTTAAAGACATTCTCGAAAATTGATGGGAATCGATTGGAGTTGATAAAAATTAATGGGAATCGATGAAATTTGATGGAAACTGATGAAAATTGACAGAAATACATTATTTTTCAATGATAATCGTTAAGAATCCACAGGAATCGGGAATTGATAGTAGAAATTGATGAAAATAAATAAAAATCAATAGTAATTGATGGGAATTCATAGGGATCTACAGGAATTTATATAAATTAGTGGGAATTGATAAAAATTTATGAAGATAGATGGAAATTCATGGGAATGGACAGAAATCGATAGAAATTGTCAGAAATCCATGTATTAAGTACAAAATACTCATTGATATCCGTAAAAGCATGTATAGGAATTATTCAAAAGAATTATAATCATAAAATGCAGGCGCGCGTAGCGCAGGCATCATGTCAAGTAATAAAAATGAATCATTACCCCTCTATAATATTCTGTTTTCCAACTCCATGTCATCAAATAACATTTAACGCGAACGAATTCAAAAATAAACGATTCCGCCGCGAGGCGTGGTAATTTTACATGTCGCTCGGGATCCAAAACCTTTTGAAAATTAAAATAAAAGCACCCGTGCCGCACATGGCGCGACATACGCGCATCCCGACCATTCTGAACCGCTGTCGAATTATTGTTTGTTCAATTCTGCCATGCACGCCGCAGCGAATGTCGGCATACAAGAGAAAACAGCGTCAAAAATCGATGTTTTCACGTGAGATTTTTTCGTAAATAAAACGCTTTTATAACCTCGATTAAAATCATTGAAATACCTGGTTGTTTGCCGAACGGACCGTGCATTCACGGCATTACGGAGTACGTTTTTTTTTCCGCTTTGTTGATAATATCTGGAATATCGCTCGGGGAGTGAATATCGGGTTTATAAACGGCGCAGCAATCGAAACAATTGTGAGGCAACGTCGATAACACGAGATAATAGAGCTGAAAGATCGGAATATTCGCACGGGTAATTGACCTTGTTGACGTAGTAATTATGCAGGGTACGAAAGTTTTTACTTTTTAGTTTTGAGTTTGAGGTTGTTGAAGTCATGATAAAAAAAATATTATGATGTGATCGAATGTGAAGTGTGTAGGTACGGAAAAATCACTCAAAATTTATAAAAATCCTATTCTACAATTCTAAGAAGTTCAGAAGTTCTTAAATCTTGGGATATTCTTAATTTTTTTTATTTTTTATGTTTTTAAATTTTCAGAATTTTTAGAAATTATCGAAATCACCACAACTTTTGAAGTTTTCAAAGATTTTGATATCCCCAAAATGTTTGAAATTTAGAAAATTTAGATAAATCTTACAATTATAACTCTCTAAATTTTGAGAATTTTCGAATGGTTCGGAATTTAATACTCCACGAAATTATTGAAAATTTTAAAACTTACAAAATTTTTAGGATTTCACAGTTTCCGGAATTGTACTACAATTTCTCAAGTTCCATTAATTTCTGTATCCAAAAATTCCGAAATTTTGGAAAGCTTCACAAGTCTCAGAACTCCAAAAATTTTCCAAATCGTAAATTTCTTCGAAATCTGATGAGGTTTCCAAAATTTGCAAAATTTTCGGTATTCCCAAAATTCTTAAAATTTTCCACTATTTTCAGAACCAATACAATTTTATTAGTTCTCCCACATTTTGATATCTCTAAAATTCTCGCGATTCCGTCATATTTCATAATACTTCATATTCTTTAATTCATAAATATCTTGAATATTCCAAAATTTAGTATGTAATATGTATATGGGTACAAAAAAGTGACCTCGAAAATTCCCAACATCGTAAAATTCTTTGAAATCTGATGGAGTTTCCGAAGTTCTAAGAATTCAGAACTAAATTCACGAAAACATTCTAAGAAGTCTAAGAATTTCAGAACTTCCTGAATTTCCGGGAATTCTTAAATTTTTTTTATTTTCCATATTTTCACATTTCTCGAAATCCTTAAAAATGTGTGTAATCTCTACAATTTTGAAGTTTTCTAAGATTTCAATATTCCGAGAATTCTCGAAATTCCAGAAATTTACATAAATATTAGAACTCTCCGAATTTTCAGAATCCTCAAATTTTTCTGAACCTCATAAAGTCTACGAAATTACACAAAATTTCGAAACTTCCGGAATTCACAGGATTTCATAGAATTTTTGGAATTGCACCACATTCTCAAATTTCATCAATTTCTGTACATCCGCAAATTCCGAAATTTCAAAAA
>JAPYZK010004442.1:0-10851 GCA_030522785.1 Platygaster equestris
GACAGATTCGAAATTTTAAATTTTATTTTAATTTAAAATACATTCCCATCCTTTTAGAAATTCTTGTGTCATAATAATTTCGAATGTTGTCTTAACTTTAACAAACTTCGAAAATTTTCAGAATTCTAAAAATTATAGCAATTTAAAATGAATTTCGAAAATTTTGATAATCCCAAAACATTTCTAAATATATCGAAACTCGAAAATTTCGTAAATACAAAGCTGCTCAAAACTTTCAACGTATTCGAAATTTTTCGTTTTTTTAAATACATTTTCATCCTTTTCAAAAATTTTAGTATCATAAAAATCTCGAATACTGTCAAAATTTTCAGAATTCTAAAAATTACAGCAACTTAAAACGAATTTCGAAAATTTGTATAATCCCAAAACATTTTCAAACATAATCGAAACTTAAAAATTAGTAAATACAATACTTTTCCAAACTTTCAACATATTCGAAATTTCTTCATCATTTGTGTGTATTTTGTAGAAATTTCTTCATCATTTGTGTGTATTTTGTAAAAAATTCCAAAGAATATTCGGAAATTGGACTGACTATCAATTTCATTTTTATTTTTTTTTATTTTTGCATTCAACAATTTTCAACTTGATAATTATTCAACAATTAATAATGATTCAAAGTGAATGAAATCGGAAGTCGGCGAGCATGAAATTGATAGCGATACGTCCACTGTAGAGTCTCGGGCTATGCACGGCGACGGTGATGTTCGTCCTGAGCCAGGACCGCCTCGCCATGGACCTGGACCGCGACTGTTTGGAGCTCATGCTCAGTTTGCTGGAGTCCGACGCGAGCCACAAGGACGCCCTGGACGACTGCGGCCTCAGCGACGTCGAGCTACTCAAGAACAAAGAAAAAGTTCGCCAACTATGCGCCGATATCCAAGCCCAGGGTCACGCAAAGCACCTCAACTTGGACAATATCACGGTCCGTGCATTAATTTATATAATATATAATACTGAAAATACTATTTTATTTTATCAAATATTTCATTACGTATGATTAAAATATTATAATATTGGGACTGTGAAAAAAAATGCAACTTTTTTTAGATTTTTGAACTTTATTTATACAAAGCAAACGATACACTTTCAATCATCAGAGTATTCTCCGTTATTGTCCAACACCTTCTGCCACTGGTTCAGTAGTTCATGGATTCGTGGAAATTTGAAGGGTTTGAAGTTTCGAATTCGAAATTCAAGTTAAAAATTTGTGTTTAAATCCGATGTCAACGTTTGAAGTTTCGAGTTTCAAGTTGAAATATCGAGTATCAAGTTCGATGTTCAATTTCGAAATTTCAAGTTTTATGTTGAAATTTGAAGTAGATAGTTTCAAGTTCACAAATTTTTCTAACATGAATTTTTATATAATTCTAATTAGTTATTAATTTTTGTTACGATGTAATTATTCGCAGGTTGGGCAACTTGCAATGGAGACTCTACTGAGTCTTACGTCGAGACGCGCCGGGGAATGGTTCAAGGAAGAGCTCAGAGAATTGGGGGGCTTGGAGCACATCGTCAAGACCATTCGAGATTGTCACCGGCACATCGTCGCCAGCGGCGTGCCGGTTTCCGGCTGGGACGAACCGCTGCTGGACAAATTGCGGAAAGTCGACAGATGTTTGCGCGTCCTTGAAAATGTGTGTTTATTGGGATATCTTCTTTTTCTTTCGGAGTTGAATGTGAAACACGGAAAAATTAACGATGTATGAGTTGGTCAACTTTTTTCAGGGTCGAAATGTTTTTGTAAAATGTTCGAGTTTTTTTCTTTCGTAAATATTTTGACAATTTTGGGAGTTTTTGATAACGATGTCGAGTGTTGGAATTTTTGTTGCTGTGTGAAGATAGCGACGTTTTTTTAGAGTTTTTATTAATGACGGTGAAAGTTTGACTTTTTTGTCGTAAATATTTCGCCCATTTTTACAGTTTTTGTTAAGAATTCTGGATTATATTTGATTTTTTTTTCTGTTTTGGGAATATTTTGCAGTTTTTATCAACAATATTGATTTTTTATTCATTTATTTTTTGTTTTTCGTGAATAATCCGCAGTTTCTAAGAGTTTTTATCAACAGTTTCCAATATGTAGATTTTTTTCTTTCGTAAATATTTCGCCGTTTTTCAGAGTTTTAATTAACTATGTTGAATATTCGACTTCCTTCATTTTTCTGTATCTCGTATAAATATTTTGCCGTATTTCAGAGTTTTTATCAACAATTTCAAATATTCGACTTTATTTTTCATTCTTACATATTTTGCCGTTTTTTTTAGTTTTTACAATTTTTTTGTCGATTTCTCTCTTTTTTTGACGTATTGAAAAAGATAAAAAGCCCTTTTTCATAGTCTTTGTCAACATTTTTGACATTTTTTTTTATTTTTTTTTTCTCGTAAATATTTCGTCGTTTTTCAGATTTTACATCGACAATATCGAATATCTGTCTTTTCGTAAATATTTCTCCGTTTATATTCAGAATTTCCATCAACAACGTCAAATATTATACTGCTATATTTTTCTTTCGTAAATATTTCGTCGTTTTTTAAGTTCTTACAATTTTTTTTTTTCGATTTCTATTTTTTTTTGGCGTATTAAAAAAATGAAAAGCCATTTTTCAGAGTTTTTATCGACAATTTAAAGTATTTGTTTTCCCTCTTTCGTATATATTTTGCCGTTTTTCAGAGTTTTTATCAACAATTTCAAACATTCGACTTTATTTTTCTTTCTCACGTATTTTGCCGTTTTTTTTTGAGTTTCTACAATTTTTTTGTCGATTTCTCTCCTTTTTTGGCGTATTGAAAAAGATAAAATAGTCGTTTTTCAAAATTTTCGTCGACATTTTTGACATTTAATTTTTTTTATTTTCCTTGTAAATATTTCGTCGTTTTTCAGATTTTTTATCAACAATATCGTATATTTGTCTTTTCATAAATATTTCTCCGTTTATATTCAGAATTTTCACCAACAACGTCAAATGTTCTACTGTTATATTTTTCTTTCGTTAATATTTTACCCTTTTTCCGAGTTTATACAATTTTTTTTGTCGATTTCCATCCTTTTTTAGCGTAAAAAAAAAAGAAAAACAGCGTAAATAATTAAACGTTGTTCCAGGTCACGCACATGAACGAAGAAAACCAAGTTTACTTGTTGAAGTACGGCGAGGGAATATTGGTCAGTACTTTGGCTAGTCTTTATCAACTCTGCGGGAAAGAAATCACCGTTCACCCGACGTTCGATCCCAGCGACAAGAGCTCGACTGGTGCTGTAGTTAGAGAATGCCTCTTCGCTATTATCAAAGTTCTTATCAACCTCACACATCGTTTCAATAGACAATGTAAGATTTTCTTCCAAAAGAAAATTCTTCCTAGAAAACGTACCGTATTCAAGTATATCACTGATATGTTATTGTATTTTTCGTTACATGTTCAATAAGCGACCAATTTTTATTCAAAATCACGATTTTTTAACGTGTTACATGCGAGTATTTTTCTGTAACTCAAAAATGACTTTTCCATTTTTTGCATGTGGAAATATAATCGAGCAAAAAAATAATTGTTGTATCCTTTTTTTCCACATGCAAAAAAATGGAAAAAATTAGAATTTTTTCGAGAATCATGGAAACAAAAAATGATTCTGTAGAATATTGAATAATTTTAAGTTCTTATTTTTTTGCGTGATTTTTTAGAGAATACGGAATTTCAGGATAATTGTATGTTATGAAATGATATATTTTTTCATTTTGATTATCAAAAATATTGATTACTGTTTTATTAATATATTCATCAACTGATGAAAAATAATTTTGATGTGATAATTGGATGTGTATTGCTCGTTTTTTCAGCTTTTGGAAGTAAGACAGTCGGTTCCCAACCAGGAGTCGTCGATTGTAGCTTGTATCTTTTGTTGCGCGTGCCTGATTCTCTGCTGGAAGAGAAGCGATTTGACATGATGATGTTGGCCTTGATCCTCTTAATCAATCTTGTGGAGCAGTGTGATGACAACAAGAAACTTCTTATCGAAACTTCCCTTATCATGAATACCAACAACATTTTTGATCGTAATTAACTTTTTTTTGTTTCGCCTGGTTTGCATTTTGAAATTGACGAATTTCTCGTAGTTGTGATTCTGCAATTTTCTAATTTCTTTTTAGTTTCTGAATTGTGAAATTTCAGAATCTTGTGAGTTTTTTAATCGACGTTGAATATTCGTCAGTTTTTAATTTATGAAAAAATGTATGAAAATCAAATTTGAAATTTGCGGATGATTTTTTGAATTAAAATCTAGAATTAGAAGTGTTTGGATTTTTAAGATGTTGAATTTCGTATTTAGATTCCGTGATTTTTTATTTGAAATTTAAAAATTGTTTCGAGTTTCTTAATTGTGAAATTTCTAAATTTTCGAGTTTTTACGATCGAGATCTACGTATTACTGACTTTCGAATATTTTATGAAAAAATTTTCTGAAAATTCGATTTTCTACGGATACTTTGTATAATTTAACTCTAGAATTCTAAGTTTCTGAATTTTGAAATCGTTGAATTTTACATCCGCAATTTTACGAATCGGCAATTTTTAATTTGATATTAAACATTTTTTCGAGTTTCTGAAATTGTGACATTTCAATATCTTCGACTTTTTGCAGTTGACATTTACGTATTGTTCGGTTTTTGAAAAAATGAAAAATACCTGAAAATTCAATTTTTTATTTACGGCTAATTTTTCGAACTCAAAATTTGACAATTTTTTGTGTTTCCAAATCGTGAAATTTCATAATCTTCAAGTTTGTTATTCAGTTTTGAATATTTTATGAAAAAAATAATAATAATAATTACATTTTTTGAATTCGAATCTCAATTTTTACTTGTTGGGTGAAACGTATGATTAAATTATAAATATTTATAATTTTTTCAGCGCAAATATCTTCGGTAAAAGCCTTGATTGAACTCTTCTACAAACAAGAAGAACTCGCAAGACTCGAGGAACAAAAAACAGACGCCATATTGGATGGAAAAAAAGACTCAACAGAGCAGTCGGAAACGGTTTCCACGACGACAAAATCTCAAGAAGAATTCATCGAAGAAACTGTTGCTAAATGTTCGTTAATTATTCCTCTTTACCTTTCTGCGTAATCAAAAAACATTTTTAGTGATGAAAGTTCACTCATTTTGTTTAAAACTTATTTTTGTTATGAACACTCACGTATTTTGACAAACACTGACTTATTCGAAGCAAATTTCACTTATTTTAGCCTTTATTGATTAATCAACCAATTTAATAATAATTACGATAATAATGAATAACTCATTCATTTTGTTTATTGTAGTATTGCAAAAAGCTGGGCGACACATGGAACACACCCTTATTGGTGCATACGTCGTGCTTCTTCTAGGATACTTGATTATGGATAATACGGTAATTTTTTTTTTTTCCATTTTCATTCGAGTATTATTTTTGCAAATACTGGAAAATTCTTTTTCAGAATTATGAATCTCTAGTGAGAAGCAAATTGCTGGACAAAAACTTTGCCACGATGGTGACCGTGCTGCAGAAATTTTTCAATTTCATGAATTTAACTGCATCGGTGAGTAAATTAAAATTTCGTCGTTTTTAACAACTCGAAAGTTGAAGAGTTGTATCTTTTCATGCAAATGATGATGGAATCGTGGAAAATTTTTCATTTTAAAAATATTCCAAAACTTAAAAATTCGCCAACATTTCAAAATCACAAAAATTTCTAGGCTTACAAACTTCAAATTTTTTGAAAATCTCGAAACTTTAATAACACAAACATTTAAAAATAACCAACCTCACTCATTCAAAATCGCGGGTGATAGAGCTCCGAAAATTTTTTCTCCGAAAATAGTGCGGGCGCGGCAATGTGTGTACAGATTTGCGCGCGCATTCGTACGAAATCCAGTTACAGTTTTTTTCACGTCAACATGGCGTCCAAACAGTGATCACATTTACGGATGCAAGTCTGTACACACATTGCCGCGCCCGCACGATTTTCGGAGGAAAAATTCAAAAATTTTCGGAGCTCTGCCTATCGCCCAAAATCGCTCGTTTTCTCAACTAGTAGCGTAATATATCATTTCTGTTGTTCAGAATGAAGCGAGCAGCTGCGGAATAGCGGCCACGGACAAAGTCATCAAGTTCCTAAAGAGGTCGGACGCGCGAGTCGAGGAAGAACGTAACGAGCTGCCGCTGCCCGCGATGGAAGATCCCGGTGTTGTCTATCCGTCTTGATAAACGCGCCAACGAGCAATGAACATCGTACAGAGCCAAAGCCAACGCGTCTGACGACGCAAGCAATCCCCGGTCACCGCGGGCATTTTTCGTTTTCCCTTATATTTTTCGTACCGATTTGTATCTATTTTTCTGCCGTTTTATTTTTATTTATTGATTATATTTTTACGAACCTTTACGTCGAATCGTGTAATCCTATCCTTTTGTCAGTTGTAGCTCGCGGGATAAAATTTGTATCCCGTTCATTGAGAGTTTGTAATTATATGAGGTTAAGATGTATTATTAGCGTTGGCGCATTACAAAGTTATAGATAAATAAATATATGGAATTCCGCGACGAGGCGCCGGTCAATCGGGCGCGCATTTCTTGCCAAATATTTTCGATTCGGCGAACGATCGTCGTCCCCGTCGATTTACCGCGCCTCGGCGCCGCGCTCGCATAGCGTTACGTAAGTTTATTTTAATTACAAAATGAACCCACGATCTAATATCGTAAGTCTTGTAAATTTATAAATCGACTCACATTATCGGGTGACCTTTTTTTTTCAATTTTTTCCAACATGTATCGTTGGAGGCGAATAAAAAACACGTTGGTCGTCGATTCGATGAATTCTTTATTTTGATAATTCTCCGTTTGTACAAAATGCAAGCTCAATCTCTGTAATATTTTTATCGAGGGAGAAAATAAGATGAAATTTATGGAAAATCAGGAAAGGATGTATCGACGTTTGTTATGTGTACAAGTATGTCAATAAACGCTGTTGAGTTCGTTCGGCACAATAAACGAAAAAAAGAAGGAATTTCGAGAGTTTTATGATTGGCTTTTCTGGTGTTTTTCGGATTCATTTTTGTAGATCCACGTAAAAATCGAGCTAACCATTTCTTTGGGTTTTTGGTTTTTGTGGTAATGAAATTTGGTCACTGGGACAGGCCTTGAAAACTCGCCTTCTAACTGGCTCAGCGTCACTTCTGGTTTTTTTTCAGGAAACGTTTCGGGAAATTTGATCATGAGGATGTATGGGATTTCGTGGATTTTCACCAGCAGCGTTACGTGACTGTAATCCGATTTGTATTCCAGGATGTTTCTCTTTTGGTAGACGTGCAAGGTCGCGATGAAATCTCGTTTTTTCTTGTACGAATTGACCACGCCGTCGATCTGAAAAACCGGAATTTGTTTCAGGTCATGTTCTCTGATTTGGCTATTTTAAATTGAATCAGTTGAAATTTAATGACGACGTTTTCTCGTCGCCTTTTTTGAGCGACGAAAAATTTCTCAAACAAATGCAAATTTTTCAATTTTTTAAAAAACTTCAACTTTCCAAATCTTTCGAAAATACCAAATTTTTAAGATTTTTTGTGGGAACTCAAAATATTAAGAATATTCGAATAATTTCAGACACAATAAATTAAAAAGAATTTAGAATTCTTGTTATTTTCTAAAATCTGAAAACTTTCAAATATGTTTCGAAAAAATTACAATTTCAAAATAAAAATAAAAACACAATTCTAAAATATTTCGAAAAACTTAGGATTTCCATATTTTTAAAAAGACACGAAATTTTATAAGTTTTCGAAAATTATAAGGATTTTCAAACTTTCCAAAAAATTCGAATTTTTCAAATTTTTTCAACATTTAAAAATTTTTCGATTTTTATGAAAAACATCACATTTTACAATAAAAAGAAATGGAAATTTTCGATAGTTTCCAAAAACTAACAAATTTTCATAAAACTCTGAATATTTTGTACAATTTTTTAAAAAACCCAAAATATTCGAAATTTCTGAAAAACTCAAAATTCGCAAATCTGTTATAGAACTGCACGTTTTCGAATATCCGGAAAACTTGGAATTTTTTCATTGAAAAAAAAAAAAAAAAAAAAAAATTCAAATTTACGATTGTTTTTGAAAACTAACAATTTTTGAAATTTTCATTAAAATCTAAATATCGAATTTTTCGAAAAACCCAAAATATCCAAATTTTCAGAAAAACTTTAAATTCGCAAATCTGTTATAGAACTACAAATTTTCGAATTTTTGAAAAACTCGAAATTTTTTCATTGAAAATAACGTTGAATTTACTGTTCTTTTCAAAAACTAACAATGTTCAAAATTTTCATAAAACTCAGAATGTCAAATTTTTCGAAAAACCCACTTCGAATTTTCCGAAAAACCTCAACATTTTCGAATCTGTTTTAGAACTACAAATTACCGAATTTCCAAAAAACTAGGCATTTTTTCATTAAAAAATTTAAAATTATTCCGAATGTTTCTAAATCTAATAATTTTTAAAATTTTCGAAAAAAACTCCAACATATTTCAAATTTCTCACAAAACCCGTTAGTTGATGTAACTTCTGAAAAAATTTTGAATTTCAAACATTTCTGAGACTCTCAGAATTTTCAAATGTTCAGAACTAAAATTTCGCAAAAAACGATTGAAAATTCAATTAGCAAAGATTGTACATAAGCAACTCAAGACTGTACTGAATGCAAATTCAATTCATTTCTTTCGAAAAACGCTCTGGCATTAATTTTCAAATAATTTTACACGAAGATACTCAAACGTCGCCTTTTGGAAACGTTTTGGCGTCGAAATTTTGTCGCCCTCGACTGGCAAGAGATTCTATCGTCGAATCAATTTCAATTATAACAGAAAATCAAGACTAATGAAAAAATTGAAACTTTATGTCCAAATATATCAGTTTAGACACTTGAACGAACTAATTTATAATACGAAAATCGTATCAATGATTTTTTCAAATTACACGAACAGAAATTTGAATTCAATTCTTCGCAGTCAACTTTCAGCAATTACTCGATTGAAGTGAGCATACAAAATGGCGCCACACATGAGCTTCAGCTCCTTTTTCTCTCTGGGATTTGTACACGAATAAATGAAAATTACAACATTTGGTAACTCACAAATTGAAAAAATCAAAAGTATGAAACTAAAATTTCTCACACAACTTCTCAACGTCTTACAAAATTGAAAATGAAAGTCAAATTTGAAAGACGATTTAAAAACACCAAAAAACCATTGCATAATTTTCAGACACCCAGTCACGAAAACTGTCGCACCTTCTCCTGGAATTTTTTCGTTATCAAAGGTATGTAATCGAACAACAGAGTTTGCTCCGTTACACTCGGCAGACTAATGACTTTTTCTTTATGCAAAATTTTGCTCAAGTCCTCCGTGACATCAATTTTCGAAGTGATCTTCGACCAAGGTTGACCTTGATACGAATTCGAGAAAATTACGGCGTCCTCAATGTGTCTGGCATCGCGATAGGGAAGCTTCGAGAAGTCCAAATCGAGCTTTATAAAAATGCGTGCTTCCGATCTGCTCGGCGATAACATAATTTCGAAATTCTTGTTAGTGATGTGATCTGGGAGAAGATCGAGCTGGCTCGAGATTCGGTCGGTGAATTCGCAGCACAGCTGGACCTGTTAAAAGGTGAAAATTACATGATTAATCTTGTTCATTTATTATATTTGTATCATTTTTCGTGCGATGTAATGTGGATTTTACTTGATGTTCCTTGTAATGGAAAATCAGTTCCTGGACAACTTTCAGCAAAGCATTTGGATTTTTGTGGTTCCAGTTCTCGAGACTAGGAATGTGATTGGATACGTCATTCGCATTTGGATCGGCCATAAATTTGCTGTCTTCAAAAATAAAGTCCGGCGCCAAATCCGGGAAGTCCAAGTCAAAAATCACTTCGCATCGAAACATGTGTTCCGCATATGGCACGGACAACATGAATTGGTTGTTCAAATCTGGCATGGTTTGAATCTGAATTCGTTCTCTGTGAATACCTGCGAAAATTCAAACAATTATAAAATTGAATGATTTGTCATATATATATATATATATATATATATAGAATAACTATTTCACTTGTAAATTCTTATAATATTGGGCCTCGCGCCTGTTGTTTAATATGAAATAAATAAATAAATATAGGGTGGAATGGATAACAATGATTCAAATTAATGACTTGAAATTTAGTACTGCAATACAGGTGATAAAATAAACAGAACTTCAAATCCAAAACAAACAAAAACACTTCTGATAAAAATCAAAATTTTCTCACCAAAACGTCCATTTTCGAAAAGCACCTTCACGTAAGGTTGTATAGACTTATCAAGACGACAAATATCGTAGTTATACATTTTTCTGTTTATCATTTGCACGGTTATGTTCACGGTTTTTGGGACGCTCGCGGAAAAACCAGCACGTAAGCTTCGATGAGTTTACAATTGTCAAATTGAAGAACGGAGAATACAGCTTAACGAATTAAAAACGATCGATGTCAGTTATTTATGTGTTTTTCCGTTTTTTACGGGAAAAAAAAGCAGCCGTGTTTTTGTTTATGCTCTTTTCTTTATGTTTTGTCATGTGCAGTTATGCGCAAGAATGTACATTCTTGGTCCGGCCGGACTGGTCCGGACATTTGGCGTCTTCTGATGACCGCTGATGACCTGTAGATGATGTATTCACACTGATCTGTAAAATACACTGGATAGCTGATGGGATAGGTGGGGATGACCCCAATTGAACGTCGCCATTAAATATATATATAGATATATGATACAAT
>JAPYZK010004443.1:0-10429 GCA_030522785.1 Platygaster equestris
AACTCCCTAAAGTACGTAGCAAAGCTCTAAGGGCGATTGTTGCGTCAATCAATCAGGTAACCCATCATTTCCCCCCTCTCAGCAGGGCCATGAAATCACATATATCTCGCGGTTGTTGAATAAAATATTGTGTGGATTGTATGGATTTTTTGAAAAAGAAAAAAAAGAGAAATATATATATCAGTCATTTGGCGAAACAAATGATCTGGTTTGGGGTCGCGACTCATCGGTCGTGTAAAGTGTCGCAATTACCCGCAAAGATGCAAGCCACTTGCAAATGTAATGCCCTTTAAATCCCGCCGCGGCAAAGAGGAGAAAAGTGGGCGAGGGTAAACCGAGCCAAGTGCGATAATTAGCGACTGCGAAGAACGCGAGCTGTCCTCCACAAACGTCAACAGTCTAATTACAGCGAACCTTTTTTTCCCTTTTCTGATCGCTGGGGAATTTAATTTCAGACAGCAACGTGACAGTCTTTTTTTACTCGTTTTGGACATTGTATTTTACGAAATTTTAATATTTATTTTGCCGAAATGAACAAAATGATGATCAACGAAATATAAAGTGATGAAATTGGAAAAGAGGAAAGTTTACTTTCTCCGTATCTTATTGTAGTACCCTAGTGATTTCAGTTTTCATGAACACATTATGGAAAATTTTCATGAAAATTGTTATGAGGTCGGTTTTATGAAAGTTTTATGAAATTTGCTTTTTTTTGTAAAGTCGTTTTTTAAAGTTTTATGACGAAAAATTTTTTTTTATGAAAATTTTCTTTATCATTTTTAAAAATATGTAAAAAATTTTCTAACATTTTTGGGATCATTTTGCTAACGTATACACCATTTTCCATCAGTTTATGAGGCTCTAGCTCGAATTTCGTTTTGAAAGAAATTCAAAAATTTTTCGGAGGCAGTGGGATTTTAATTTGCGACCTTTGCATAAGAAATCCGATAGTCAACTTTGTTGTTCATCAAATCTATGTCGATTTGGATGCTCATTTTTAATTTGAGTTGAAGAATTTTCAAGTCCTATAAAATCATATGTTTTCACGTTTTATAATTGCTAAAAAACGTTACAAACATGATTTTCTATTCCCTTGTGTAATGAAAGCGTATCAAATATTACTATAAGAGAAATTCCTTTTTTAGGAAAATTTTTTTCATAAAAATATGAAACTTTTTATAAAAATCGCCAAGTTTTTATCAAAATAAATCTTATCTTTTAGAAGAAAATTTCGAGGCTTTCAATAGTTTTAATAAAAAAACAGATGAATAGTCTGAAAATTTTGACAGATTTTATACAAAAAATGTTTTCTCCCAACTTTTTATAAAACCACTTCATGAAAATCGAAAAGTTTGTATAACTATTATGAAATCAACCTTATAAAAAAACGTATTTTTATGAATAATTCACTGATTTTATAAAAATTTTGCTTGTTTTTATAAAAACTACCATCACTAGGGGTGATGAAATTAAAAAAAAAAAAAGGGGGTAAATTTACTTTACCCGCATTCTAAGTATACAAAGCACTAGAAATAATACCAGTAGCATACCGTGGCAAAATAAAAATGCAGTTGGAAAAACATTTCCTAAGAAAAATCGTCATAAATGTTTGAAATATCCGAAAGTCGTAAATCACACCTGGACCATAAGTAATGGCAATAATCGCCGTGAAAACCCATTTCATGCGGTTTCAGGAGACAACGGAACCAATTTGGTCCTGTCAGTGAAACAAAACCACGAGAAAACTGGTTGCAGGAACCATTTTTCTCTCGTATCATTTATTTCCCTATTCAATAGTACATTTTTTCAATATTTTCGAAAAGATATATGAGTCATTTCTCTGGCTCTGTTTACACATCTATAAAATTTTCACTTTGGATACTGTAGTATCCAAAGCCAGTTATATATTATAATATATAACTGTATAAAATTTTGAATGTTTTTAAATGCTATAAAATTATATTATTTCCTAACAATTTGTGTGCATTATTGCTGATTTTTCGAGGTTTACTACATTTTGAAGGAATACATTCAAAGAGGTGAGAAATTTCGGGAAATTTTATTCTAGTTTTGTTACTGATTCAAAAAATTCTGCACAATTCAAGCAAGTTCAAGCACTTTAAATTCTGTAATATTTAAAAAAACTAGCACATTGCAAAAAAGTATATTTCGAAAAAAAAGTAAAACAATTCTGATGTTTACGAGTGTCAAAGTTTTCAAGAAACTTGATAATTTTTGACATTTTTAACAATTTTGGGAATTTTCAGACTTTGGGGGATTTCGAAAATTTTTTAAATTTTTAGAAGTTTGAAAATATTCTAAATTCCAACAATTTTGAAAATTTCGGAATTCTGAAAGTTTCGAAAATTTTGGAAATTCACAATATTTTCATAATGTGTTGAAATAACGAGAATTCCACGAGTTTCTAAAATTTCGAGCAACTTAATAATTTGGAATGTTTTCAACATTTCAAGACTTTTAATAATTTTGAGAATTTTTAAAGTTTGCAGTATTTTGAGGATTTTGGGAGTTATTAGAATTGTGAAAAGTTCGAGAACTTTGAAATTTTCGTAAATTTCAGAGATTTGTGAAAGTTTTGAAAATTCTGAAAATTTGAAATATTTTCATCAATCTTGACATGACGAAAATTTTACGAATTCTCCACATTTCGAGAAACTTGATAATTTGGAACATTTCAATATTTTTAATGATTCTGAGAATTTCGAAAGTTTTTGGTACGTCAACAATTTTCAGAATTCCAAAAATTTTCATACATTTCAGAGATTCAAAAAAGTTTCGAAAATCTTAAGAATGGCAGTTTTCATAATTCTTAAAATTGTAAAAATTTTGCAAGTTTCGAAAATCCCGAGAAACTTTCGTTCAGTTGGAACTTTTTTAATATATTCCAAATTTTTCGATTATTTTGATAAATTTCAAAGTTTAGGGGATTTTGAAAATTATTGAACTTCAGGAATTTTCGAACTTTTTAGAATTTTGAAATTCCAGAAGTTTCAGAGATTTGAAAAAGTTACGAAAATTCCGAAAAGTTATAATACTTCCATAATTATTTGAATTCCGAAAATTTAACGAATTTCCGAAACTTTGAGAAACTTAATAATTTCGGACGTTTTGAGAATTTTAATATTTCAGAGAATTCCGAAAGTTTTTGGTATGTTAACAATTTTTAGAATTCCAAACATTTTCATAAATTTCAGAGATTTAAAAAAGTTCCGAAAATCTTGAGAATGGCAGTTTTCATAGTTCTTAAAATTGTAAAAATTGTACAAGTTTATCAAATTTCCAGAAACTTTTGTTTAGTTGAAACATTTTTAATATATTTCAAAATTTTTGATTATTCTAATAAATTTCAAAGTTCAGGGGATTTAGAAAATTTTTCAAACTTTAAGGAATATTCGAACTTTTCAGAATTTAAAAATTCCAGAAATTTCAGAGATTTGAAAAAGTTTCGAACATTCCAAACAGTTACAATACTTCCATAATTATTGAAATTCCGAAAATCCAACGAAAATCCGAAACTTGAGGAAACTTAATAATTTTGTACATTTCGAACATTTCAAGATTGTCAACAATTTCGCAAATCTCCAAAGTTCGGAGTATTTCCAGAATTCCAAATGTCCAGAAAATGTTGACAATTTCAAGCATTTAAAACGTTTCGGAAGTCTCAGAGGTATCAAAAAGTATTTAAAACTCCAAGAATTTCGGATATTTTCATAATCGTAATCCTTTATTTCGTCCACTTTCAGCGGGGCCACGAACTTACACATTTTTCGCGGGCGTTGGATAATTTATAATAACCGTTCAGCGGAATTACATGCGCAAAATTATATTCTACGTTCCATACCCCACTGAATTTTCAATTTTTCATTAAAAAACCCCTCAAAGATCCTTGACAATTTTTCGCATCCCCTTTGTTTGCCACCCCCATTGGATCGACTTCCATGTCAATCGTTCCATGAGAACGGTCTTTACGGAACAACGGGAGACGCCGCGGGACGTCCACACTTGCTTTTTGCACTCGCGAACGGTTCGTTCATTTCGATCCCGGATTTCGCGATTGCCTAATTACTCTGTAATAAAGCGAGACAATAAGGGAACGAAGGGGGCACGAATATGAGTGAGCATTATAGGCGCAGGTGGAGAAAAAGAGAGGGAAAGAGACGCTCGACTCGCGAGAAAAGAGCCATTGAAATCGGAATACTAACGGGATTGTTTGCGATTTACATGGGGCGATGCGATTGTACATTTGTCGATTCACCCCGTCTTTTATCGATATCAATGCGCTCTCATCAATGGTAATTGATGACAACGCATTCAATTTTCCAAAATTGTCAAGAATTATTACTCTAATTCGTAATTTTCAGATTTTTGGTGTTCATAAGAGTAGTATACATAGGAAAGTTCGAACACACTTTGAAAATCTAGACGAATTTCGGAAATTCTTGTGATTTTGAAAATTTGAGAGACTGTTCAAGTTTCGAAAATTTTGAATTTTGAAAATTCCATTCAAAATTTCCGTGATTTATGAGAATTCGTAACTTATGTAAATTCTTATAATTTGAATTTTTGGAAAATTTAACAGTCTCCCAAATTTACTTTGAAAATCGAGACAAATTTGGGTAATTATGAGGATTTTGAAAATTTGGGAGGCTGTTAAAGTTTCGAAAAGTTTAAATCCTCGAAAATTTTTTCTAAAATTTACGTGATTTTTGAAAATTCGTAACCTATGTAAATTCTCAAAATTCAAAGCTTTAGAAAATTTAACAGTCTCACAAATTTTCAAAATTTGAACTTTGCGAAAATTTAAGTCTCCCAAATTTACTTTGAAAATCGAGACAAATTTCGAAAATTATCGTGATTTTGAAAATTTGGGAGACCGTGAAATTTTCGAAAAGTTCAAATCTTTGGAAATGCCATTAAAAATTTCCGTGATATTCGAAAATTCGTAATTTATGTAAATTCTCAAAATTCGAACTTTTAGAAAATTCAACAGTCTTCAAAATTTACTTTGAAAATCGAGACAAATTTCGAAAATTATAATGATTTTGAAAATTTGGGAGACAGTTAAAGTTTCGAAAAGTTTAAATTTTGCACATTTGGGAGACAGTTGAATTTTCGAAAAGTTTAAATCCTCGAAAATTTTATTTGAAATTTCCGTGATTTTTGAAAATTCGAAATTTATGTGAATTCTCAAAATTTGAACTTTGAACTCAAAATTTGAACTCAAACTTCCAAATTTTTGTTGACTGCGGAAAATTGTTTCGATGAATATGAGACATTCGTGAGAAAATTTTCTAATAATATTGAAATGAATATTATTCAATGAACATCATTGTAAAAATTCGTATTTTTAGAAATTTTCTTCATATTTTGAAAATGGAGAAAATGTTTTAAATGCATGAAATAATATATTTTGACATTATCATATTTTGAAATTCGTTTTGATCTATTCGGAATAAATGTGAATTTTCAAATGCTGCAAAAAACCAAAAAATTGTTCCAATCAAAATATATAAATCAATATTTTTGTTACATAATATAAAGTGTATATATAATACTATATGATATTATAATATTATAATCTTATATATATTATATAATATTATATAATATATAATATAGCATACTTATATTGTGTAAATAAATAAATATAATTGTAAATCAATATTACAATAATACGAAATTGTTTAAAAATTCGTCTTTTTCAAAATTTTCTCCATATTTTTTAAATGAAGAAAATGTTTCAAATTCATTAAATATTTCAACATTATCATATTCTTAAGTTTGTTCCAATTTTTTCGGAATAACTGTACATTTTCAAATGCTGCAAAAAAACCAAAAATTATTCTTTGATGAAATTCGAAAATCTTTGTTCACTTTGTGTCTATTTTGCATACTATCACAAAAATACAACACAAATTTTTGCAACGTTCAAATTTTTCATGTATACTCAAAGTTATGTTACATCTTGATCGGGGGGAGGGGGGAGGGTGGAGGCCAAAAATTATTACAATTATCACGTAATTCATGGGCCCTTTGCAAATGACGAAACTTGCCATTTTGATACGTTCGAGATAAAAAAAAAGCTCTCAACACCTTTCCGAATTTATACCCTTCAATATTGCACTACATATTCACCCAAATTTCGATTCTACAACTCCAACTTAAATTTTTTGTTTCTAATCAGAAGTTTAAAAGTAGGCGACATATATATTTACATACGAAATCACGGAAAAAGCCGCGTCACGTTGTACCGAAACATTCGAGACTTTCGAGCGTTACGATTTTTTATCTCCTGATTTAGAAATATCAATAAACTCGCGTTCCTGATAGGAAAAATTATTCCTCGCACTGACGAGAGAAAACCACAAAATTTTGAATATTTACCATTACAAAATCAGGGCTGATTTTGCAATAAAAATCATAAAATTATTATTTGTCAAACTCGGGCTCGATAAAAAAAATCAAACACGACTATCGACGTAACAGAAATTTCACGCCACACTTGATTAAACAAACACGAATTGCAATTTTTTATGGACTTGAGAATTATTTTCACGGTTTTTTTTTATTTGGGGGAGTATTTGGAAATTATTATGAGTTATGTTTGGGAGTTTGTGATACGAAAAAGCGTAGTTCTTTTTATCTATTGGTTTGGATGAGTACATTTTATAATAATTTCTTAGATAATTGATAAAGTTTGTTTTATTTTGTCAATTTTGTAACAAGGTTAGATTTTATCGGTGATAAGGTGATGGATAAGAAAGTTTTGGGAAAGTTATGAAGAGGAATTTAACGATAGAAATAAAATTTGGTCCAACAAGATATATTTTTATTTTGTTGTTGAGAAAAAATAGATTTTGAGAAATTCGTTCATAAGTAAGTTCGAAATATTTTCGAAAATTTAGTAAAGTTTAGAGAAAAAAAAAAATTTTTTTTTAGAGGAAATCTCAAAATTTGCACGTTTTTCTGAGGATTTCAGCAATTTTTGAAAATTTATCTTGTAACTTATTTTGTGAAAAAATAATGAAATAAAAAAATGTGTAAAGATGAATGAGAAATGTTCACAATTTTTTGGAGATGATTGATGATTTTAATATTGGAACTGGAACATTTTTTTGTAATTGTTTGAGAGTTCCAGAATCATGTAATTTTAATCGGACACATTAATTCATTAACTTTTGATATACTTGATTATAAAATTTTTTAAAAATTACTTTTGCAATAAAAGGATTATAAAAAATGATGGTCAAGAAAATTGTATAATATTTATGTACATAACTTAAAACTCAGCAAAATTTCCAAACATCAGTGAATTCAATAAGTGTATATTATTACTCATAAATTTTTAGAGAACATTTTTGAAAAATTATTCAAATTTATCAAAATTTTGGAAAGTTCCTAAATTTCCAAAAACATGTTTTTTATGAATGAATTTTTTCAAACTTCGAAAAATTCTAAGAAACATCAGTAATGATAAAAATACTCCGAATTTCCATACATTTGTCGATTATTCACATCATGTGTATTTCTTAAGTCATCAAAATGTATGGACAATTTAAAAATTCTCAACATCCATGATTTTATTTACATCTGCACAAACATATGTGCAAATTCCTAAGCTGTTTTCTATTAACAACATAACAAAAATTCATCTTGTTTTCAAAATTTCATCTTCATCGTAAAATTCCTGTTCATAACTTTGCCAAATTTTTTTTATCCATCACCTCATCACTGATAAAATCCAACCTTGATACAAAATTAGAAAAATATCCGAACTTTATCAATTTTCCTAGAATTTATTGTGAAATTCACTCATCGTGTCATCTGATCAAAACTAGATAAAAGAAAACTACGCATTTCATGTCACAGACTCCTAAACATTACTCACAATAATTTCCATATACTCGCCCGAGATATACGAAGTCGTGGAAAAATACAAATTTTTTGAGATGGCTCAAGATATTCGTAATTAAAAATTGTCAAAAATTTTTGATAACTTTTAATACATTTAGGATGACTTTTAATTATTTTGATTAGAACTTTGGAATTTAGGGAACTTGGAAATTTGACTGATTCTTTTAACGATTTTGTAGACTCTTCGGATTCGTGAGTTGTTTTTTAACATTCAGACAATATTTATGGGACTTCAGAAAAAAGAGGAATATATCGAATACAAAAATAAATGAACTATTTATAAATTATAATTTTTATAATCAACACAATCGAATTTCTGAAAATTTGAAATTTTCAGGGTCTCTCGCCTAAATTAACCGTCAACAACTTTTTTCTAAAATTTCATGAGATACAGATTTATCAAAATTTGACGATTTGTGGACTAATATTTTGAAAACAGTGTTTTATGCAGTTTTCAAAAATTCGCGTGCAATTTAACTTTTATTCAAAATATTTCATTTAATGAAATTTTTGAAAAATTGACGATTCTCGCACTATTTTTTCTTGCAGTTTTTTAAACCGTTTTTAATGCAATTCATTTTTTGTTACACATAAAACCATAAAATTCATATCGATTCCCACAAAATTCTGATTACCTGTACTCAAAAAACACCGAAAAATTCAAGAACTCTTCTGAAAACATCGCACTATTTTTCCTTGTCAAATATAATTAAAAAAATCACTACCAGAAGTTGAAAAATTCGCATTTTACATGATACTTAATTCCACACATCTTCCAAATCTGTCGTTTTTTCAACTTGTGGCCCAACATAAAATGTTCTCAGTGGTCCACACACTATTTCATTCCAAAATCCGGATGGATTTCGTCCGTCGCAAAAAAAAGAGAAGGGAAAAATGAATAGACACACCAAAGCAAAATAAACCAGTTTTTTCGTCACTCCCACGGCAGTACATTCATCGTCCCGAGAAGTCCCCAGAACTCGACAATCTCGCTAAACAAACTCCTAACTCAAAAATCCGGCGCACCACGTGACTCACCGAAATCCGCCAACCGATGGCTTCAACCCCGGAGCACACAAAAGTCACGCCGAAAAATCCCAAAACGAAAAATAATTGCACAGTTTCACTCGCGAGCTGGATCCGCACAAAATCGGCACCGAAAAGACACGGCTTTTCGAACGACGCGCGTATGATATTCCCGGGCACCTCGCCCGTGCTACCGAAGCGGAGACGCGTGGCGATTTGGCGCGACTCGCCGTACCCTCGATTAGTGCCACCCGAAAATAATAATCTGTCTAACGCGAGTCTCGTTGCGCGCGGGACCGAGCGAGAGGGAGCAGAACCTCCCTTGCCGAACAAACTGACGAAGGGTAGTTGGGCGGGGCGAATCCCTGCGCGCAGCATCCCGTCACGGGAGGGGAAAGGGGCGAGTGGTGGGAGCCCTGCCGTGTGACATCATCACGAATGGTGCGTTGCTCACTCGGCCGTAAGGGAGGGGGGAAGGGGTTCGTCGGCACGCGTGCGCCGGAGGGGAAAAAGTCGCCTTTCGAAACCGGCGATCCCTTTCGGTTTGAGAGGGGCTAAGTTTTGGGACGAGACGGGATGTTATTTTGGGGGAAAACGATCACCTGACCTTCTTATTTCAGTCCAAGTTTTTTTTCGAACTAACGAAGATAAGCAAGTTGATTCACTTTCTTAGACCCGAAGATAAACGAGCTTCCAGTGTATCTCTGCAAGTCCGTCGCATAAGACTCGAGGCGAGGGAAATTACGAGCTTTGAGTGAGAATCCCTTATAGAGAATTTGCTCTTACATTTCTAACAATAATTACTACCTAGAACGGTTTATGATACTACAGAAGAACGATTTATGATCGCCCGCATTTTTACTAAGCATTACGACACTTAAATAACCTTTCACCAGGCCCGTTGACAAGGGGGGGGGGGGGAACGGGGGGTTTCCCCCCGGGCCCGGATTTTTGGCGAAAACGTTGATTTTGTACAACTACATTAGAAAAAAGTGCTGCGCGATTTTTCGAAAAAATTATAGGGGGGCCCGTACGTTGTAGCCCCCGGGCCCGTATTTCCTCTCGACGGGCCTGCCTTTCACAGAGTGTCCACAAGACTCTCGGAGAGTCAGCCTTCGGTGGGTTACTGTAATTTTCGAATTGACTTTTTTTTCGAAAAATACCGTAGGTAAAAGACAATGAAAAAAGTATGGACCAAAATTGGGTATGTACACGGTTGACAATTCCGAAGTATAATTGACGATAATCCCCTTTGTGTAAAAGAGCGCCTGGTCACGCGTGGGTGGTTTGTAGGCGTTAAGCACGCCAGAGTGCGCCACGGATGACTCACCCTCGCCCTTCACTGACAGCCGTTTGTTGCACCCAACAAGCCCTGTCACTTGTTTGCTTCACTTTTCCACCTCGGCTTTTTCTTTCCTCCCTTTTTTCAGCATTGCACAAAATATACTATTTTTGCCAAATGCGCACT
>JAPYZK010004444.1:0-14171 GCA_030522785.1 Platygaster equestris
TTTCCATGAATACCTATCGATTCCCATCATTTCCTATTAATTGCCATCATTACCATTAATTCCCATCATTTCTCATGAATTCCTTCCTATAGATTCCAATCGAATCCCACCAATCTTCAACAATTTTCACGAGTTCCCATCAATTTCCATGAATTCCTATCAATCCTTAACAATTTTCATGAATTCCTATCAACTTCCATAGATTCTCATAAATTTCTATTTATCACCATCTCTCACCATCAATTCCCATAGATTCCCATAATTTGCCATGAGCGTCCGTCATTTCCTATCATTTCTGATGGATTTCCATCATTTTCCATTATTTCTCACCATTTCCTATCAATTCACATGAATTCCCATTATTTTTCACGAATTTCCATTGACTTTTATCGATCCCCATCGATTCCTACAGATTCCCATCAATTCCTTTTTTTCCATCAATTCCCATATATTTCTATTAATTCTCATCATTTCCCATAAATTTCCATCGATTTCTATTAATTCCTATCAATCTCCATCAATTCCTATAGATTCCCATTAATTTTCATGGATTCCCATCAATTTCTATTAATGACCATCGATTTCCTTCAATCTTCATAGAATCACATCAATTTACGTTAATTTTCATCACTTCCTATAGATTTCCGTTGATTTCCATATATTTCCATCGATTCCCATCAATTTCCATAGATTTTCATGTATCTCCGTAAAGTCCTCTCGATTTCTATCAATTCCCATCAATCACCATTAATTTCTATAGATTTCCATAAATTTCCATTAATTTCTATCGATTTCCATCGATTTCTATCCACTCCCATCAATTCCCATGGATGTCTGTCAATATCCATCGATCTGATTAAAATTGTTTTTGATAAATTCCCATCGATTCCCATGAACTCTCATTTACTTGTCATCATATATCTACGAAATATATTAGAATACATTATATATTTTATTACATATTTGACTCGGACATTCTCCCCTTTCTTTCTTCATCAAAAACCTCCCAGGAAATTCAATTTCCCCGTGTTTTCTCTCCTCGCGAAATTTCAATAACGAGGGGGGAAGAAAAATTCGGTCCCGGTCAAAGGCGCACGAAAAGAATGACACGAGCAATTCAGCTACATCCGGGAAGTTTATTTGTATCGGATCAGAAACAAGCTCGTGCCAAGCAAGCAGAGGTTGTTTGTTCGCGCACGAGGGGTGGCTGGAGTTTATTGGTTCCTCGGCGATTTCTCAAAGTTGCCCCTTTATCGCAAGACTCGCAACTGCAGCGTCTCGCTCGGTTCTTAAGTGCCCGGCGCGTTCGCGTTTTTGACGCTGTTTTCGAGGGGCTTTCGCGCTCTTGTGCCGCGGAATCCCTTTGGGAACTTCCCGATATTCATACGTGACGCGCTCTTGCCGCATGAAAAACGCCCCGGGAAACGCGGATTTTGGGGAAATTATTCGTTTACGGTTTTTGTGCTCGACGGAGTTTGAAGTTTGATTGCGGGAATTTGAGGTGGAAATTAGTTTAGGGAAATTTGCGGTTCAAGTTTGTATCGATGAGTTTTGATTTGAAGTTTGATTTGGAAACTTTAGGTTTGTATTTCAGTTTAGGGACTTGAAGTTGACTTCGATTAGGAAACTTAATGTTTGAAGTTTGGTTGAGAAATTTTGAGCTAGAGATTTAGTTCCGAAACTTCAGGATTGAAGTTTATCGTGAAAACTTCAAGATTGAACTTCATTTTGGACACTTCAAGTTTAGGATGTCATTTTGGAAATCCGAGCCAGACATAAACTTCCGTGACTTCAGGGGTGAAGTTCATATTGATGTCTTCAAATTTGAACTTCAATTTGGAAACTTCAAGTTTGAACTTCGAAACTTGATTTTTGAAGTTTGATTCCATAACTTTGAGGTTGAAATTCACTTACGAAACTCCACAATTGAAGTTTATTGTAAAAACTTCAAGCTTGAACTTCAATAAAAAAACTTCAAGTTAGAACGTCATTTCGGTAACATCAAGTTTGAAGTTTGATTGCGGGAATTTGAGATGGAAATTAGTTTAGGGAAAGCTGCGATTGAAGTTTGTATCTGTGAGTTTTAATTTGAAGTTTGATTTGGAAACTTCAGGTTTGTACTTCAGTTTAGGGACTTCAAGTTGACTTCAATTCGGAAACTTAATGTTTGAAGTTTGGTTGAGAAACTTTGAGCTAGAGAGTTAGTTCCGAAACTTCAGGATTGAAGTTTATCGTGAAAACTTCGAGATTAAACTTCATTTTGGACACTTCAAGTGGGGTGAAGTTCATATTGATGTCTTCAAATTTGAACTTCAATTAGGAAACTTCAAGTTTGAACTTCGAAACTTGATGTTTGAAATTTGATTCCATAACTGTGAGCTTGGAATTCGCGTCCGAAACTTCACGATTAGAGTTTATTGTGAAAACTTGATTTTAAGGTTGAAATTTAATGCAAAACTTCAAGTTTGAACTTCATTTCGGAAACTTCACGTTGTAAGTTCAATTTTTCAAATTCAAGTCAGAAATGAACTTTCGAAAAGGTTTTAACTTGGAATTCACATCGATATCTTCAAACTTGAACTTCAATTTGGAAACTTCGAATTTGTGATTCATTTCGAAAATTGCAAGTTTGAACTTTATTTCAGAAATTTCAAGTTTGAAGCTCAATTTTGCCGTTTATGCCAGAAATAATCTTCCAAAACTTTGAGGTTGGAGCTTATATCGATATATCAAATTTAAACTTTAATTTGGAAAATTCCAGTTCAAAGTTCATTTCGGAAACTTCGAGTTTAAAGTTTGATTTTGTAAGGTTAAGCCAGAAATGAACTTCCGAAACTTCAAGAGTGAAGATCATATCGATTTCTTAAAATTTGAACTTCAATTTAAAAACTTCAAGTTTGCGCGTTGATTAGAAAACTTCAAGTTTTAAGTTTATTTTTCCAAACTCAAGCCAGAAATGAACTTCCAAAACTTTAAAGTAGGAGTTCATATGGATATCTTCAAATTTTAACTTCATTTTTGAAATTTCAAGTTTGTGCTTCAATTCGAAAACTTCAAGTTTGAACCTCATTTTGGAAACTTCAAGTTTAAACTTTAATTTCTCAAGTTCAAGCCAGAAATAAATTCTCGAAACTTCAAAGTCAAATTTTAATCGGAAACTTCAAGTTTGAACTTCAGTTTCTAAACTTCAAATTTTAATTCCGATTCGGAAACTTGATGTCCGAAATTCAATTCCGCAACTTCAAGCCATAATACTCTTCCAAAACTTCAAAGTTGAAGTTCATATCGAAAACTTCAAACCTGAACTTCAATTCAAAAACTTCAAACTTAATCTCCAGTTCGTACACAAATAACTATTTTATATGCTGGCGTAGCCGAATAATTCTCCATAAAGTCAATCTACATTGTGCATAAATATTCATAAACATTGTCGTACACGTTCAAAACATCTCAATATCAAAAATAAATATATTCCTGGGACAAATTTCCGCGCTCGCGAATCAATATTGGGGGGATGCATCGATCGTATAGCTGGACGAGTGCACTCGGACAAACCGCAGATCCGACCGAGACTCATACGTACCTGTATCCCGTGTCCGCAATGTGACCTCGATGATTGTTCAATTTAATGAGCTACTGCAAGTACCCTCTGGAACGTGACGGTCATACCGCACCAAAGCGTTTGTCTGGAATCGAAGCATCGACTGTAAACATTCCCCGCTCGAGTTTACGCTTGATTTTCGACATAATTGAGAAACTTCGACGGGGAACGGCTCGAGTCTTTCCCAACTTTTCCAATACTTGCAAGTTTTACTGAAATTAGGAGTTTCGAGTTAAAGAAAGCGGGGAATCTGCGATACCAATAAGTTTTGCGTTATTACGCCGCCGATCTGGTGGACTATGAGATCCTTCTGATGTTCTGATGACTTTGTTCGGTGTTTATGGAATGGATGTTATTTAGTTGGGAATTAGTACTTGATACGTATGGAGTTGGTATTTTTATAGATATTTGTATACAAATCTGTACGTTTTCTCGAAGTTGGGGAAAATCTAGCGTTACTGTAATACTAGGGATGCGCGATATTGATGCAGATGCTTCGATAATCGATACTTCGGCGAACATATCGATATTTTTTATTTTTTGTTTCGATTATGTCGATAGACTCGAAGATCCGTGTATCTAGCATGACGATATTGGTACCAATACGTCGATAATCGATATTTCGTCACCGAATATCGATAATTTTTCTTCGATATCTCGATTATCTTGAGATGAGCGATATCCATACCGATGATTCGATAATCGATATTTCGCCACCGAATATCGACACGAATACTTCGATTATTAGTTTTTCTCCACCGAATATCGTAATTTTTTATTCGATATTTCGATTAACTCAATAGACCCGAAAACTACACTATTAGTGATGGGCGATATTGATACCGATACTTCGATAATCGATATTCCGTCATATCAAATATTATTATGTTATCATATTATTCCGAACATCGATAGTGATACTTCGATAATCGATACTTCGTCACCAACGTTCGATACTTTCCGTTCGATATTTTGATGATCTCAACACATTCGAATATCCGTGTATTCCAACATCATTGAAATACTGGCGATGCACGATATCGATGCCAAAACTCCAAGATAATCGATATTTCGCCATCGAATATTGATACTCTTGATTCGAAAAACTATCGATCCTTCAGAAGATACCTCAAATTCACTCTTTTCTCAATGAGTAATCAGTTTTCCGTCGTTTTGGAAAAATTCACGACATTTTCGTTTCTCATTTCCGAACGCCAAAACAATAAACAAAAGCCCCTGCAAAAACCGTTGATGTCATTGAATCGAGTGTCCGATTGTGGTTTTTATCTCGTCCTCTCCAGACGAAAAAAGGCACAAGATCCGCCAGAAAAAAAGACTCTCGAGAAAGGCAAAAAAATAGTAACAACGGCTGAACGGATCACAATGGCCCGGAATATGGAAAAAAAAGGTCCGCGTCCCCGTGACTTTTGTCCGGAATCGCCAATTTTCGCGCGCAACATTCTTATTAAAAATGCAACGCGGGGAACTGCTTCGTTAATTAACAAAAACTTTCCGCGGTTGTGTTTACAGCGAAATCCCTTTAACAGGTCGCGTGTAGCGATGAGTAATTAATTCGACCCTCTGTTCTCTCGGATTCAATTCCATATTTTTCGGGAGTGCAAAATACATACGAGGGAAGTTGCTATTTGGGAAAGTTGAACGAGCTACAGGATTCGATTGTGCATTTTTGGATGGCAGAAATGTGTAAATTTGAAATGGAAAAGTTATAAATTTGCCTCGTAAATCCAGGGGCGGGAAATATTGTTGCCCTCTCTCTCGCTCTTATCAAACGGCTGGTACAATGAGAGAGAAAAGGACAGTTGCGTAGTTGTTCAGAATCATAAAAATCTATCAGAGTCTATTCCAAAATGAATTTTTCTTCACTCTAACCTCAAAATCACTACTCCAAACATATTTTTCAACTTCCCTGAATGTCATACTATCAAAAATATCCCTAGATTCAAGTTGGCATCGAAATCGGTATCACCAAGGTAAAAAACAGCTACGATTTTTGGTATACGAAATGTTCCATTACTTTTATTCCAACCATATACGTATATACATACACTTTTCCAGTAACTCGCGATCTTTCGAGTTTCTGCGACATCGCTCGATTGCTGCAATATTAATTCATTTACTTACATAAACGCTTATTCCTCGATTTTCCTGGCTATTGTCCGTTTTATACAGTGCGCGGTACATTTTAGTTCCATTTGTCGCAATAAATATTTACAATTTTGCGAACAAAATTACACTGCCGACCTCGTAAGTATACATGTACATTTTACATTGCAAGTTTGGTGGGGTTTTTTTTATCGGTTGCGGAGAAGACTTTCAGCACGGAGCATCGGTAAATGAATGAACGTGCCTCGTACGAAGGAAATGCGATCGATTAAGGAATGCACGTTGTACTTGAAGAATTCGAGTTTCGGAGGTAAATTGGATCGCGTTACTGAGTTTCAGTGCATTTCAGTGCGTTTCCTTCGCTTGATTGGGCTTTGAATTGCGTTTCGATGAGTGGAGATTACTTGAATTGATCGGGGGTGAGCGGAGGTGGGAACTTTGGTAGAATTTGGGGTTTTTTGGGGTCTTTTGAAGCGTTCTTCTTTTTTGACATGGATCTAGTTGAGTGGAGGTGAGAGTTGAATGGATGGGGGTAATTTTGGGTGGAGTAGAGTTCGAGTTGGGAGAGAGAGAAGTTTTTTTTTCTTACGTAGTTTCTTGAGCATGTTTTGATTATTCGAATTGAAGGTGTAGCGAAGATTTTGATCAGGGCGGGGAATTAAAATTTTGATTTGAAATTTTGATCGATTTTATGTGAGAAATTAAGGAATTTTGATCATGGAGGTGAATTTGATTTTTTAATTAAAATTTGGATCGATTTTATTTAAGAAGTTGAGCAATTTCGAAGTTTTACGAACTTAAAAGGTTCTGGAGTGTATTGAATTAGAGATTTTCGAAAGATTTGAGTTTTGGAGATTTTGGTGTTTTTGAAATTTCGAAGTTTTGTGACTTATAAGTTTGTAAGTCGTGAGAGTTTATGTTTTTTTATGTTTTGGTAGTTCCGTAGCTTTGGGAATTTTGGCATTTTTGAGTTTGGAATGAATATGAGGTTTCAGAAGTTCCGAAAATTTTGAAAATTTTGAATTTCGAAGAATGTTAAAGAAATTAGGAATTTTATAGCTTAGAAACTTGGAAATTTTGAATGTATCGAATTTTCGGATTTTTCGAACTTTTGGGGATAGCGAAAATTTTGCAATTCTAGAGATTTTGGAATTCTGAAATTTTGCAACTTTGAAGTTTCATGGACTTAAGAAGTTCTGAAGTGTAAAAAAATTTGGAATTTATGCAAGATTCTGGTTATGGAGGTTTCTGAATTTTCGTAATTTCGATGTTTTGTGATTTAGAAGTTTATAAGTCGTAAAAATTTACGATGTTTTGAGTTTTGGAAGTTTAAGAACTTTGGCGATTTTGGAATTTTTGAGTTTGGAACAAATACGAGGTTTCAGAAGTTCCGAAAATTTCGAAAGATTTGGATTTTGAAGAATCTTGAAGAATTCAGGGATTTTATAGCTTGGGAGCTTCGAAATTTTGAATGTATCGAATTTTTGGATTTTTCGAAGTTTTGGAGACATCGAAAATTTTGCAATTCTAGAGATTTTGGAATTCTGAAATTTTGGAATTCGGAAATTTCGAAAGATTTTGGTTATAGAGATTTTTGGATTTTTCAAATTTCGAAGTTTCGTGATTTAGAAGTTTGGAAGTCGTGAAAATTTACGATGTTTTGAGCTTTGGAAGTTTTGGAGCTTTGGCAATTTAGGAATTTTTGAGTTTGGAACGAATACGAGGTTTCGGAAGTTCCGGAAATTTTGGAAGCTTGGGATTTTGAAGAATCTTTCAGAATTTAGGAATTTTATAGCTTGCGAGCTTCGAAATTTTGAATGTATCGAATTTTCGGATTTTTCGAAGTTTTGGAGATATCGAAATTTTTGCAATTCTAGAGATTTTAGAATTCTGAAATTTTGGAATTTCGAAGTTTCATGAACTTACGAAGTTCTGAAGTGTATAAAATTTGAGCTTTTTTCAAGATTTTGGTTATGGAAATTTTCGAATTTTCGAAGTTTCGAAGTTTTGTGTTTTCAAAGTTTGGAAGTCGTAAAAATTTACGATGTTTTGAGTTTTTGAAGTTTTGGAGCTTTGGAAATACGGGAATTTTTGAGTTTGGAACGAATACGAGTTTTGATAGTTCCGAAAATTTTGAAAATTTTGGATTTTAAAGATTCTTCAAAAATTTTGGAATTTCATAACTTGGAAGCTTCGGAAATTTTGAATATATCGAATTTTCGGATTTTTCGACGTTTTGGAGACATCGAAAATTTTGCAATCCTAGAGACTTTGAAATTCTGAAATTTTATAGTCTTATAAAGTTGTGGAGTATTCGAAATTCGAGAATTTTCCAAGATTCAAAGCTCCAGAAGTTTTCAAATTTTAGAAATTTCGATGTTTTGTGATTTAGAAGTTTGGAAGTAGTGAAAGTTACGGAATTTTTCAAGTTCTAAACATTTCGAAGCTTCGGAAATTTCGAATGTACAGGAATTTCTAACTATCGAAAAAATTACGAAGTTTCGAAAGTTTAAAAAATTTTAGAAATTCTAAAATGTCAAATTTTTCAAAAATTTCGAATGATTCCGAAGTTTTACAGGTTAGAAGATTAAAAAATTTCAAATGTTCCAAAGCTTCGGGGACAGTCAAAATTTTTAAGTTTCAGAGATTTTGTAATTTTGAAGTTATATAGACTTATAAATTTCTGAAGTATTGGAAATTCAAAAATTTTGCAAGATTTCAAGTTCTGGAGATTCCGTAGTTTTCGCAGTCATTTCGAAGTTTCAGAATATTCCGAGTTCTGCAAATTTCGAAATTTCAACAATTCTGAAAGTGCTGGATTTTTTGATTTTCGGAAATCACGAAGTTTCAAAAGTTTCAGAAATTTTGAAAGTTCTGAAATTTTACAGTTTCTCGATATTTTGAAGAATAATAAAGAATTTCAAAGGTTTTATAGGTTAGAAACTTTGAAATTTTTGATTATATCAAAGTTTCGGAGGTAGTCGAAATTTCAAGAATCCAAAAATTTTGAAATTTATAATATTCATGACCTCATGAATTTCTAAAGTGTTCCCAATTTGTAAATTCCCAAAAACTGAAATTTCTGAAACTTCAATATTTCCGAAATTTCGCAGTTTTGAAAGAACTAGAATTTCTAACATATACAAAATCATGAAGTTTCGGAAATTTGGAAAGTCTTGAAATATTCAAGTTCCCAAAAACTTCAAAGTTGTATAACTTTATATTTCCAAAAATGTTGAATCTATCGAAGTTTCTTTAATGTCGGAAAATTGTAAACTTTCAAGCTTGTAACGTTTCGAAATTTTCCAAATTTCTGAAATTTCAGACGCTTTGAATAACTTCAAAGTTCAGAGAACCTGAAAATTTTTGAGCTGTAATAAAAATTTCCACGAATTTGAAAATTCCGAAGCATTTTGTAGTTTCAAAAATTGGTAAAGTTTCCGAAAAATATAAAAAGTTTCGAAAATTTGCATGAAAAATTATACGTTTCTCAATTTTTGATATGAAATCTGAATTTTCGGCAATATTTCGTCAAAATTCCAAATCTTTCAATCCTCGTCTCAAAATGAAAAATTGATCTAATAATTTGTTGAAATTGGATATTCTTCGAAAAATGTCTAACTTTCTTCCAAATAATTTCGAAAATTCACGAAAAAACCTTTAAAACATAAAATGTATTCCTTGAACTCCAACACTCAGAGACAAAATTTTCCCATTCAAACGCTTCAATTTCCTCGCTTCTACATCATCTTTTGATAATCACGTAATGAGAATCGCAACGTCTAACTGCGAAACGAAAATGGAACAAAAACAAGGCGAAATGGAAAACCAATCTGCGAAGTTGCCGGGGATAAAAACTCGAGTGTTTCTCGAGTTTTAATATAACTTTGTTCCGACAATCAATTAATTAAACGCACTTGAACTTATGTAAAACAAACGTTCGGGGAAGAACGACGCTTGTTGGGTAATTTCAATTGCGCGAAATTCCGGGCGAGCGCGAGGAAAAGTTCTCACGTTCCTCGGGAACGAATTCTTGTGGCGTTTTCCGGTGTTGATTCAAACATAAATTGGAAATAATGGCTTTGATGGAATTCTCGATTTTTTTCGAGTGCTTTTTTTGCCAGAGAAATTAAGTTTGTGGAGAAAAAATGTGTGGTTTTGGAAAATAGTATCGAAAAAGGGGAGAAATTTTTGAAATTTGGAAAAATTGACAAATTGACAAATTGACAAATTGACAGCTCAGTTAATAAAAATGTTGGCAGTTTTCGAGCACTTGTAGATTTTTTGAGATTAATTGGAATTTTTTGAATTTGATAGGTGTTTTTGAAATTTTTACAGATTTATCGGAATTTTTGAAGATTTGAGTCATTTTTGATAAAATGGGAGAATTTTACGAAATTTGGGGAATTTAGACAACTTTCGTAGATTTTTTATTTTTTTTTTTCGGAAAGAACGAGAAATTTGAAGAATTGTTGAATATTTTTGTTGACCGAGAAAAAAAGATTTTTGAGGATTCTTAACATTTTTAGATATAAAAACGTTATTAAAATTTGATAAAGTTTATCAATATGTCAAAATTTGTAAAATTCGTGAATTTTTACCTCTCGGAAATATCGAATTTAGAAAATTCTGAAAATTCTCTTACTTTCAAAAGTTTAATTCCGCGTTTTTCGGAGATCCTAAGAATTTTAAGAATTTTTATTGAATAATGCGAATTTTGAGCATTCTGGAAATTTTTTAAATGAAAATTCGAAAAAAATGGGTACATATTATATTAAATACGGAAAATTTGGAGATGTAGACGTTTTAAAAATTTGAAAAATATTGAGAGTATCTGAAATTTTTATAACTTCGAAATTTCTGGAATTTAAAAAATTTTTTCATTTCCAAATCTTAATAAATTCTGAAGAATTGGAAAATTTTGTAAGTTCGAAAAAATGCAGAACATTTTAAGATTTTTGCAAACTTTGGGAATTTCTAGAATTTGGAAAGTCCTCAGAATTTTGGTAATCACGAAAATAGTGGAAATTGTTAGCTTTTCAAAAATTCAAAAAAATCAAGAAGTTCTCACAATTTGGAGGAATTTATTGATATGTCAAAATTTTAATAATTTGTGAATTTCTACGTTTCAAAAAGATTAAATATCTCGGAAATTTGACTAGATTTAGGAAATTCCGAAAATTTTCATCCTTTCAAAAGTTGAATTTCGCGTTTTTTGGAGATCTTAAGGATTTCGGAAATTTTTATGGTCTTTGAAATTCCAAAAATTCTCAGAATTTTGGAAATTTTGAGCAATCTAGAAATTTGCAAAAATCAAAAAAGTCACGAAAATTAATAAAAATGTGTCAATATTCTAATAAATTCTAATAAAATTTGACGTTCTAAAATTCCACGAATCTCGGAAATTCCAAAAATTTCGATAACTTCATAATTCAAAGAATCCGGCAAATTTCTTTATCTCCAAAATTGGGAAAAATTCAAAAAATTTTCTAAATCCGAAAAGTCCAAAAAAATTCAAGTCCCTTTGCTACACCCTCGCAAAACTTCATGTTGAAAAATTCGCAAAAATCAAAAAAGTCGCTAAAATTCATAAAAATGTGTCAATATTCAAATAAATTCGGAAAATTTGCAGACGTTCTAAAATTCCACGAATCTTGAAAATTCCAAAAATTGCGATAATTTAAATTAAAAATCCAAGAATTATGCAAATTTTGAGCAATCTAGAAATTTGCAAGAATAAAAAAAGTCACGAAAATTCATAAAAATGTATCAATATTCTAAAAAAATCAAAAAATTTTCAGACGTTCTAAAATTCCACGAATCTCGAAAATTCCAAAAATTTCGATAAGTCCATAATTCAAAAAATCCAGCAAATTTATTCATTATAAAAATTTCAAAAAATCGAAAAAAATCCGTAAATTCATTAAATTCAAAAAAACGTTAATTATTTCAATACTTCTACAAACTCTGAAAATGTCTAAAATCCGTAAAGTCCAAAAAAATTGGAGTCCCCTTTGCAAAACAAAGTCACCCTCGCAAAACTTCATGTTCCAAGATTGAAGGCAGCGAGGCCATCGATTTCCTCGCCCTCGAACAGTTGGCGAGTCCGTCAAGTACTAGATGTAAATAATAGGTCTGAGGCGTGAATACCGGGAGAAAAAGAAAGCTCTTAAACCGCGGCAAATAAAGCCTTTCGACACAAAACGCCTCGATGATCGAATATGAAGGCCCCACTCGTGCTCGCGAGTGCAAGTCCACTCGAGTCTGAATGAAACGCGCAACACCCATTCAAATGCGGCTCGAAATTTCCCCGATGCTCTCTTTTCATCGATAATTCCCCAATTCGTTATCGCACTCGGAAATTGGTACGTTTTATCGCCACAATTAATCGAATTCCACGACCGAAAATATATAATAAATATGAAATAAGAAATATTTAAAAGTTATCAAAATTGAATTTGTTCAATCTTGATATTATCTTCAAATTCTCACATTTCACATGTAACACTTGATTCGAGGATTTAAAATTCTCGAAATTACTTCACTTTTATGGTACAATTTTTGAAAATTTGACTGTTTTTCATTTTCAAAATTTTGAAAGATTTAGAAACTTTAGGAAATTTTATGTTCAACAAAATGTTGAACATCTTAAAACTTTTGCAAACTTTGGGAATTTCGAGAATTCGAAAATTCCTCTTGGAAATTAAAAAAATCATGGAATTTGAACCATTAAAAAAACTTTCGAAAATGGAGAAGTTCTCATAATTCAGAAAAATGTATCAGTAAATATGTGGAAGTTCAGAATATGTGTAAATTTTTACGTCTCGAAAATTTTGGATATTTGATAAGATTAAGAAAATTTCAAAAATACTCATACTTCTTAAGGCTTAATTTCGCGTTCTCCGGAGATGCTAAGAATGTTAAAAATCCTTATAATTTTGAAAAATCCAAGAATTTGGCGAATTTTGAGCAATCTGGAAATTCGCAAAAATCAAAAAAGTTACGAAAATTTAAAAGAATGAATTAAGATTTTAATAAATTCGTAAAATTTGCGAATTTATGAATTTCAAAAATTCCAAAAATAATCCAAATTTATCAGTAAACATGTGAAAGTCCAAAAAATGTGAAAATTATTACGTCTCGAAAATTCTGTAAATTTCATTAGATTCAGAAAATCCCAAAAATACCCATACTTTTTAAGGTGTGAGGTTTTTAAGGTACAATTAATCCCCACTCGTCGAACTCGACCATTTGCCACGCAATCGTCGTTAATTTAAATATTCATGTTCTTCCTCCGACTCTAATAACGCGATTATCGCGAAAATATCAACCGGTAACGAGACACTTCATTATTCATCACGGAAAATACACATTTTTCCCCGCTCCGCATCAAACCGATCGCGATTTGCATCAAGTCGGAGAATTGTCCACCCTATCGAGTTGCGATCGTCGAATTTTAATTGTCCATTGAAAATTGATTCTCGGGCGAAATAACGAGTTTTCCGGGGCGCAATATCGGCGACACACGTTTTTCCTGTTCGCCGTGAAATATATCGGAATTACTTTTTCAAGGCTTCCCGAAAATTGCGGAATCGGGATGAAAGACGTTATTTTCGGGATTTTCGAGTTTCGAAATTCATGTACGTGCGGAAAGTTTTTCAAAAACTCGGGAATGAAAATCTCCACTTTATTAATTTCCATAAAATACATGCTTTTTAACGATTTTTTGTCATATTTATAAAAGTTAGACGAGAATTGGAATGGTAAAATGCAGGGGCGAACGCGGGGAAAATTTTCGGAGGGGGGAGGGGCGAATTTTTCTAATTTTAGAAATTACTGGAATTTTAGAAATTATCGTCGTAGTTTGGATTCGGAAAATTTTCTAAATTACTGAAGTTTTCGAAATTCTCGTAATGTGGAATTTGTGAAGTTTTTGGGATTCCCGTAATTTTTAGAATTTCTAAAACTTGTTAGATTCGCGTGATTTTAGAAATTACTGGAATTTTTAAAATTGTCGTAATTTAGATTCGGGGAATTTTTGAGATTACTGAAATTTTTGAAATTCTCGTAATTTGGAATTTGTGAAGTTTTTGGAGTTACCGTAATTTTTAGAATTCCCCAAACTTGTTATATTCGCGTGATTTTTGAAATTTTACAAATTCTTCACTATTTTGGAATTTTTGGAAATTTTCGGGTTTTTGGGATTTTTAAAGTTTACAAAATTTCACGAATTCTCGAAGTTTACGTGATTTTTGTAATTCTCGAACTTTTTGGAATTCTCGTGATTTTGAAAATGTTCTGGAACTTGTTATATTCTCGTAATTTTTAAAATTTTCTAAATTCTTGCGACTTGTGGAATTTTTGGGTTTTTGGTATTTTTGGAGTTTACAAAATTTTACGAATTCTCCAAATTTTCGTGATTTTTGGATTTCTTGAAATTTTTGGA
>JAPYZK010004445.1:0-13632 GCA_030522785.1 Platygaster equestris
ATTTTCATCGGGATTGATTATGACTGCATTCTACACTTTTGTAAACAACAAGAACATTGCAGCAATACACAGTTTTGTAATTTAGAGGTTAGGGTTGGGCAGTTTGACGTTTCGATATATGTCGAGTCGCTCGTCCGCCATCTTGTTTCCGTTATTCGTGCGTAAACGGTCGCTAAACTGAGTGTGAGTGGGTAAATAGCTATAGGTAGTTAAGATGAGTATGGGCGAAGAGCTCATTCACCCACTAGTGGGCGAACGAGTTCATCACTTGCATGCTATACGTCAGCAATCAGGTAATCCATCATTTCGTCCACTCTCAGCAGGGCCACGAAATTACATGTTTCTCGCGGGCGTTGATTAAAGTATACTCCGACGACTGTCATCGTGACTTGACTGTATTTTAAGGATTTCAACCAAGAGCTAAGTGTACACTGATGACTCAAATCGAATTTCAGTATGGACGAGTGCGAGGCTCTATGCAGCCGACTGGCCATCATGGTAAATGGTGCATTTGTCTGCATGGGCGCGAGTCAGGAGCTCAAACAGCGCCTTCGCGCCGGATTCAATGTCCTGGTCAGACTGCGTCAAGGTCGCACGACTGAGGAGGTCAACACGTTGAAGGATCACTTTGTCAGGACCACAGCCTGGGTTCTCACTGATGAAAATGCGGTAAGCGTTTTTTATATTGCAACTTTCTGTTTCATAGCTGACGGAATTTCAACATTTGGATGCTTTTCGTAGAGTCTCCTGACTTATCACGTGGAGAAGTCTTCGACTTGGCGCGAGGTCTACGATACGATGAATTTGATGAAGGAACTCCATTCGTGCGTTGAAGATTACGTCGTTGTTTCCGGAACATTGGAGCAGTTGTTTTTGAAGTTGGCCAGAGAAGCCAGGAATTGAATTTTTTATATTTGACAAATTTATGTACTGTTTTGCAGTGTTGAGGAAGAAGAAGTAACGATCCCTATTTTTGTTTTTTTATTGCAAGAATAAATATAAATGTTGATGAAATAAATAAACAGTATATAAATAAACATCTACAGTGCCTTCACAACTCCATTGTCAGCTAAATGATGCAAAAATATTGGAAAAATTGTCATTTAGTGAATGTACTTGACAATAAAATGACATTTAGCAAACGCAGAGTTGATAATTCATCTGCTAGACTCCGCAACACGTAATGAACGCATTTCCAAGACTTGTCCTAACTACCTTCGTCGAATTCACATTTTGTTTGTTTTTCAATGTCGCAGAATTTTCGAAATAACGATCAGGGGGCCTGTTTTTGTGTTCCATCTACTTTATCTTCGATCGAAAATGTGAAGTAGGTCGAAAACAATAGGTCGAAATATCAATATTTTACGTAATATAATATCATTGATTATATGATAATTATTCGATGTATCGAAAATAGTGTATCGTATTAATATAATAGAATCATTGATGAATTTTCATATTTAAAATATCGGTCCTTCGATCTACTTTACATTTTCGATCTAAAATGTGAAGAAGATAGAAAAATGAATATTTTATGTATAATCATCAATTCTATGTATAATTATTCGATCTATCGAAAATAGTATATCAAATTGATATAACATTATAATTGATAATCAATTATTATATATAAAGTATCAATTTTCTGATCTGCTATATTTTCGAAAAATCTATATTTTATACATAATCATTAATTATATGATAATTATTCGATACATCGAAAATAGTAGACCAAATTAATATAAGTTCATTTATATATTTAATGATTATACATAAAATATCGATTTTTCGATCTAATTGACATTTTAGATCGAAAATAAAGTCAACGTCGAACTCGAAAATAAGCCCCCAGATCAGGAAATCTATGATGCTCGATCCATAAACGCAAAAATCAACGTGGACTCCGATGTACCTCATCTGAAATATCACTATATACAAGGAGACCTACAATTACTTGCTCCATCACTTTTGATTGGAATCGTTTGTTCGGTTATAATTCGTTGGTCCACTCTCAAGATGTTTGGCTTTCGCGGTTTCGTTCATACGGCAAGTTGAGCACCGAAAAATCCTGTTTCAAGGAACGTTTTCTGCGACCGAGCATCATAGGTACCGCCAACGCCAATGTCGCCGGAATCATGCCAGCCGCGATGCCTGCGGCCGTGAGAACCGCCGGATTCTGCCCTATGACGACGGATTTTCTTTTGGCCATTTTGTTGCGCAGCTCGTACTCTTTTTGGCTCTGGTCAACGGTCTGAAAGGTTTTCTCCACCTCCAAAAGTCCGCCGTGAGATATTGTCGTGTCCGTTCCATTGATAGCCGGGAGTACCATTAATTTCACCTAGAAAGTTTAAGTCTAAAAGATGATAATTTTTTTAGTTGACACACGTATGGCTTTGCTTTTTTTTTTACGGGTTGTTTCGGTATTGCAACGAAAATAGACATCGAGAAATATGCTCGAAGGTTTGAGCTTCCATAATTGATGTCACAGTTTTCGGCGTTTTTTCGACCCTCAACCCCCCCCCCCCCCGTGTTACGTCACAATGTGAAATTTGAAAGAAAACGATTTTTCTTTGTTCATTCAACGCAAGTGATAAAATCGACATAAATGAGGGTTTTTTGGTCGCCTTTCCAGTTTCTCTAAAAAAATACTATAGTTAAATTTTCGAAATCTAATAAAATCCTAGAATTCGAAAAAAATTTTTTAAACCCATATAATTTCAGAATTCTACTCAGTTTGCAAGTTTTAAGAATTTTGATTTGATGTAGGTTTTTCGGAAATTTCTGAATTTTCGTTTCAGAATCTTATAAAATTCCATCATATACTGGATTTTATAGAATTTCGTAGAATGTTCATCCATTTTCTACAAATTTTGTAAGTATAATTATTCTACAAACTTTTGCATCGTCAAAGTTCGTGACCTCACATTATCGAGAACTCCCCCCCCCCCCCCCCCCCCCCCCCCCCCCACCACCACACCACCCCCAGCCACCCACACCCTCCCACTCCTCACCCAACCACACCAATACGAGAGAATAAATTGTCCAACCTGTCGCTTCAAGGTCGGCGAAACGGTCTCGGTGGCGTTGTTGACGGTGTTGAATTTAATCGACCTCTGCCGGGACTTGGAGTAGCCGCGATTCGTGGAGAGCAGTACCCATTGACCTTCGCCGCTGCCGGGATGATTCGCGGCGTAGCTTGAGTAAGTCGGACGCTCTCCCGTGGAGGGTTTGTACCCGGGGTAACCTTGGGGATTGGACGGGCCGTCCCAGTTCTCGCCCTCGTGTCCATCGTTCCAGTTGCCGGACAACTTGTTCCACGAGTAGGTCGGTTTGTGGACCCTGTTCCAGTTGGGATTTGGAAAATTCGAGGGTCTGTTGTCGGTCTCGATGTCGGTGTCCGGGCGGTACAAGTTTTGGAACATGCCGGGTCTTTCTGGGGGCCATTTTTGGGGTTGCTCTTGGGTGTATGTCGGGCGCCTGTTGTACCTGAAATCGTCGATTTTATGGTGCTTTTCCTCACGTAAAATTATAATTATAGAAATAGAGGAATGATTCTCTCAGAATTTGATGATATTAATCATTTCAATGAAAAAGTGTCCACGATCAGAGATTTTTCACAGTCGGAATTGTTCATGTTGGGCAACTTTCTTTTCGGTTCAGAATCTTAAATTTATTTTCAGAAACTTGTGTCAGTCGAATTTCGTAATTGGAACGTTTTGGACTTGACGATACTTTTGAAATTTCGAGTTTGCCGAATTTTTACCATGGCTTGTTGGATCCGTAAGATGAAGAATAGTCCCCTTGCCAAGGTTTCACGGAATTCGGCGAATCCCATGGTTTCGTTTCCGGCCAAGGATTCTGCGTACTGGGGTTAGCCTGCCACTTGGAAATTTTACTTTTCGACCAAGGAACCGCTTCCAAAGTAACCCATCCGTTTCTATCATCGTGTGGAGTCGAAGACCAGTACTTATGCCGTTGCAGCGTATCATTAGATTCATTCTGCGATCACAAAACCCTTTCTAAACATTTCTAATCACAGCCTCGAAATCTCTGTCTATGATTTCACATTCTCTCTTCAGTCGTTGACTTTTCATCTTCTTAAATTCCTTAAGCTCAAGAAGATTTTAAAATTAAATTTTATTTCGTAGAGTTAAGAGTACTAATAAGGCCCAATAATTATTATCACAATGAAATATCATTAAACTCTCATGGTGTGTTACAGAATTTACGATTCTGGATAATTCCATGGGATTTGAATGTCACTGCAAACTGTAACGAATTTTCATTCGTAATACTGACAATGATGGAAATCTGACGTTTGAAAAGAAATTTCTAACAAATGGAAGAATAAATCTTTGATAAGCAATGCGTACATCATTTTTTTCCGGCCTGGCGCTGCTCTCAGTCACCTTCACCCCGTCATTGACCGTCGCGAAAGCGAAATCATCGTCATTGCCCAAAGTCAAGGCCGGCTCCGTTCCCTCCGAATAAGGCCTGTAATTCTTCTCGGTCGTCTGCTTGATCTTGTTCGCGTACTCCTCCAAGAACTTGTTGAGCACTTCGGGATCGAAAGTGGAAGTTTCAGGGTGGTTGTTTCTGCGATTGTTCTGGGGGAACAGCTCCTGCGCGTTTCCCGACGACGCGTCGTATCTTCTGGTTTCTGCATTGTGGAGTATCCGCAAGTTACCCGTTTCCCACGATCCTTCGGCGATCGCTATCGCGAGGAGCAAAAATATTGCTCCCTTTGACGACATGATCTGAAAAATTCATTGTCGTGGAAATCTTGAATACTCGAGGACAGGACATTTTCAGTCATTACTTTTGGGTCTGAGTCATCGATTTGGAATGGACAAGTTTCAACACTCCAATTTGGGATAGTGTCAATTGTGCACAACTGGACGATTGTGCACAAATCGAAATGACTTTTTGTGCACAATCGTCCTGTGCACAATCATCCAGTGAACAATTTTTGCAGTGCTTGAACGTCTTGTGCACAACCAATATCCTCCCTCCAATTTGAGGGGTATTTTTATGGAAATTTAATTCAACTTGAGGGTTATTTTGATCATTTAAGTTGAGGTTTAACTCTCAACTTCCAAGGTTAACTCTCGAATTTCAGGGTTGACTCTCAACTTTCAGGGTTAACACTCAAGTTGACTGCTTGAAATAAAAATTGAGAGCTCACCCTCAAGTTGAGGGAAATTTCTGTAAGGGAATGCATTGAAATGTGAAAGTTTACGTCCAAGTACATGGTTCTAGTATTAGAAATCACAGTGTAAGCTCCAAGTTTTGGTTCTTATCAGTGAATTTTGAGTTTCTAGGCTCAAATTTGAATATTAGCTTTATTCCGAGAATCGGAGAATATCAGGTTCCCTTTTTTTTTGGTTTTTCTCAGCTCGAAAAATAATACTTGTAACTTGAGTCTTAATTTCTCGGTTTTCCTCATATCGGTGGCTCAATTCGAGTCATCTCCCTAACTCCACTTTACTGTCGATATCAAGAACTGCAAATATTTTTTGCTTAATGCAAGAAACTATCCCTTAAAAATTCCATACACTAGTATCACATTGACGATGCTGTGCCAGAATCATATTAAAACAACATCGATTAAAACAAACGACCCTGATCGAACCTTATCAAAATTGGATTCGCAAATATCCTCGAAAAATATTAAAAAACTGCGATTTCAATCGACAAGGTGCCAAAATCACATTAAAACAACATCGATGTTCCCCCAAAATTTCATCAATATCGAAATGATAACAAAATCATCCCTGTCTCATACAAAACTAACAGTGCTTTTTTCCTGACCCTGATCAAACCTTATCAGAATTGGACTCGCAAATATCACATCATTCACTGAATATATTCTAAAATTCACCCCGATCATACAGAAATTGCCACTTGCAACAAAAATTCAGAAATATACCAAAACTATACACCCTTCCCAAAATATACTCAAAAAATATCAAAAAACCGCAATTTCAACCGACAAGGACAGTGGAAAGTGAAAAGAAACTGGCAATTTCACTTTTTCACTCCAACCGCGACGACCCGGAAACGCGGTGAAATATACGTATTCAGGGGATGAAACTGGGTGTGTACACAGGTGGTTGTCGCCACTGACACTGACCGTCAACAATTGGGGCTGTCGCGCGTGCCAACTCAACTACCATAAACGTACGATCAGCGGGGCCCGTTACTAAAGCAACGACCTCGACTCCCCAAGGCCCGAGATGTCTCTGAGTCCTCGCGAATGACCCCGTTTGCTTTTAATCCAGGTCCCCACTTTGGCCGCGTGGTCCATTTTGCATCTTCATCGGTGCCCCTGTCTTATCTTTTCTCCCGCTCGCACTTGATTCACGTGCTCGACGCCACGAGGAGAGTGGTTTTGCCGCTTCTAAGCATTATTCTACTTTTTCCCCTTCGGCGTTTTTACGCTTTTCTTCTTTCACTCGTTCGATGCCAGCCGATGACGCACCGGTAGCGATAACGACGTCGATTTGCGGGATCGTTTATCGGGTTTAATGAACCTCGAATCGGAAACAATAGGCTATTTTCACTTTTTCACCGTCTCCCATCGGGACTTATCGACTCGATTCGAGGCCTGATTGGCCGGATGTCGCGGGGATTTAACTCGCTCATAAAAGTAGCGAAAGAAAGTTTCGGTACAAAGTTGACGTGATGTATATCTCTGCTGCGTGGACGTAAAAATGACTTTTTGTAGGGCATCGCGATTACGCTGGTCTTTTTTTTTTCTTTTTTTCTTACCCACGCCATTGTTCCTCTTCTTTTTCGAAATGAAAGTAAAGCCCGCAAAAGCGTGAAACAAAGAAAGTGAAGGATGGGAATCGCGCGGGGGGCGTTTTTGTTCCTTGTGAAAATGGCCCTAATTGCCCCGAATGACGAGTGGTTTGATGACATCGGTGGGAATTGATTGTTTTTTTCGTGTAATTTGGGTCGAGGAGTAACGAGGGGTGACCGAGTGTCTTTGAGGATTTCACTTTGGGCTTTTATTGCGGTGGGATGGGGAGGGGGGCTGTAAATTATGTTGAGGACGCGCGGAAGAGTGAATCCGATTTGCTCGTTATTCCCGGGTGCCTGGGTCGTGACGGAGTTTGAGATGATGGAAGATTGATGGCTTTATCTTTATGTTGTCTTTGGGTTGGTCTATTTGCTCGCCACTTTCTTCGAGGGATAAATGGAATTAATTACTTCAAATGGTGATTGGTTGATGGATATTATAATTATTCTCTGTCATGATTTATGAATGACATTTTCATGTTTGTAGTCGCCGGGAGATTATTTTCTCTGGGGAGGTGAACTTGACTTGTGATGTCCTGCTCTCGCCTAAGCGATGTCTTTGACGATGTGATGATATTTTTCAGGATTTTGCAAAAAACGGAGATGATAACCACACAGAGTGGGAATTCTGGACAGTGTCATGAATCTGACTGGGTCTCAGAGACAGATTTTTGTGAGATTATAATTTTTTCGTATGGGGTTATAAGGATTCCATAGGAATCCTATGGGGTTCAATGGGCATTCCATGTGGTCCTGTGGAACCTGATGAGAAATTTTGAGAAGCCTTATGGAAGTTCTCCTCAACTTGAGGGTTATTTGGACTACTGAACTTGAGGGTTAACCTTCAAGTTTCAGGGTTAACCCTCGAATTTCAGGGTTAACCCTAGAGGCGTATCTAGGGTATGGCAAGCAGGACACGCGCCATAGGCGCCAATTTCAGGGGCGCAAAAAACACATGAACTGTTCGAAACTTTGAAGTTTTCAGAAAATTCGAAATTACGAAACTTCCGAATAATTGGAAACTTTAATATTCGTGCAAATTCGTCAAAACTTCACAAAGCCGAAAAGCTTCGAAAAATTCCGAACTCTAACACTTCAAAACATCAAAAAGATATTCAAAACTTCAAAATCCATCTAAATTTTTGAAATCTTCAAAGTTTTAGAAACGTCCGAAACCTCAAAAACTGCAAAATTGGAAAAATTTGTAAGTTCGGAAATCTTCCAAACTTCGAAATGTTCGTAATTTTTAAGCCTCGAAGTTTCAAAATTCTTTAAAACTGCAAAACTTACGAAATTTCCACAAGTTTGAAAATTGAAATACTTAAGGACTTTCATACTTAAAAATTGTTAAAAAATGACAATCATAAAAAATTTCGGAATTACAAAACTCAAAAATACTGTAGAACTTTAATATTCTTGCAAATTCGTCAAAACTTCAAAAATGTCGGAACTTCCAACATTCAAAATTTTGTAAAATTTCCGAATGTCACATATTTCAATCTCGACATTTCTTTGAAACTTCTAAATCATTTGAAATTTGCAGAACACAAAAATTCTAATCTCTAACACTTTAAAACATTAAAAAGATATTAAAAACTTCGAAATCTATCCAAATTCGTCAAAACTTCAGAATTTTAGAAATTTCCGAAACATTAAAAATTGTAAAGGTTGGCAAACTCGTAACTTCGGAAATCAACTTTAAAATTTCCGTAATTTTTGAACTTCGAAGTTTCAAAATTTCTTAAAACTCCAAAATTCCAGCCATTTCGTCAAATCTTCACAAACCCAAAAAATTCTGAAATTTCAAAACTTCCATCTTCAAAACTTCAAAAATTTCCAAATTGCACATATTTCAAACTTGACATTTCTTTAAGACTTCTAAATCTTTTTAAATTTTCGGAACTCAAAAATCCCAAAATTCCCAATTTTCATGGTTAACCCTTAAATTGAGTGGTCGAAATAATCCTGAAAATAGCTGGTTGACCCTCAAATTGAAGGGAATTCCTGTAAGGGAAGCCTTATAAAGATCTCAAATTTTTATAAGAATTTCATTTAAGATAACCTCACAAAAATATATAATCCTTATAAATTTTTGGAAGAGACGCATAAAATTTTTCGAACATCACAGTGACTACGAAACATTTCACATGACCGAACAAGTTCGTAGTTAAAAAATAAACCGAGCCACATACGTCACTCCATCTTTGCCAAACAAAGACTTTCGAACTGACCTCCCTTGATAATAAGCCTTCGCCATCATATTCCCTCTCTCAGCTGAAATATTGTTTCGTACAAGAATCATGCCCATCGTGTCACCCCAAGCACTTAGTCATGCACCAAATACTCTCCGCGACTTGCTCTCGCACCTTGTTCCTTGTCTAAATGTTGCCGAGAAATTTTATCAAAATCCTACTTTCACCGTTTAACAGCTTCTCCTGGGAAATGAGTTTTGTAATAAAATCACTCGGGGGGCTTTCACAGAAACTAGACCTGAGCCATTCAAGGATAATTATCGTAACGGTCGTGCGGAATCACATCGAAATACCCGCAACTTGTGCTTTCAACAAAGCGCAAATATTGACGTTAATTACTTTCTTCGCGATCGAAGCAAAGCATCGACATCACCAAGTTTCCCGCGAGCACGATATTTTCCCGGGGAAATGACGAATCGCTAAAAAATTCCATTAGAAATTACAGATGGTCTTACGGGGACGTGGATTTTTGCGCTTTCTCGGCCCAGAAACGGCGTTTCTCCTTCTATGAGATATTTTGTGTCTCTTTTTTTCTCCTGCCCGGAGAAACGTTACGGCCGGAGCCGCAATAATTCCACTCGCGCGCTGATGAAACGTAGCGATTTCCATTTCACGAGCATTTTCTGATTCCCCGAGTGTTATCGCCGGGACTATGACTCTCTCGTCATGATCGGCAGCGCAGTTGGCGCTTTGGCGTGCTGGATACCGAAATCGGGTCGAGAATATCGGATCACTGCGAAAAGTGTTTCGCGCTATGAATGCTACTTTCATTGTCGGCCAATCGAGTTGTGATTTAGGATCGCAAGGGCTGTTATTACAAGTTTTTACGGAGCTGGAAAGAGCTGGGAAGCTCGTCTTGCGGTCGGGACTAATCATCATTGTTTGACTGGTTTGTTACTTACAGGGAAGATCGCATGCAACGAGTCGGGCCGACAAAAAGAGTCCTGACTTCAGTTTTTGTGTTTACGTCATCTCCATTCTTCTCACACATTTGAGTTGTTGACTCTTGAGTCGACAACTCAAGTTGTTGCATGTAAAGTGGTCTACAATAGATCTTAAGTGATGTATAGTGGATATGATAATAGTTCTGAACGGTCTCTATCAAATCTAAAGTGGCCATAGTAGCACTGAACATTTGAAAATGGGTTTCAAGTGTCAATAGTGAATCTGAACGATTTTGAACGTATTTTTAGTGGTCTTGAATGAATCTATGTCATCACACTTGATTGGCCTTCATAATCGCCTGATGCCAATCCTATCGGAAATGCCTGGGCCTGCATCAAGCAGAAGCTTTGAGGGAAACGTCTCCGCACTTTGCAGCAGCTCTCCCTAGAAATTCGACGCATTTAGAGGTCACTTCTCCTCGAATACGCCGAAAATTTGGTGGATAGTATGCCTCGGAGATGCCAAGCAATCATCGATGTTGGGGGTGATTGGACTCATTATTAACACAATTGCGCATTGCCTTGGAACATGTTGAATGTATAAACGTGCGAGAAAAGTTTGTCGAATACATTTTTTACAAATAGTGCCGTATATGGTCTTACTTAATATACTGTAAATAGTCTCTATTAGATCTGGAGGGGTCTCTAGCGAATTTAAACAGTCTTCATGGAATTTGAAGTGGTCTAAGTGGATCTCAGCGTACTTTAAGGGATCTGAAGTTGTTTGAAGTGGATCTAAATGGTCTTTTTTTAAATATAAAGCGGTTTATAGTGATTCTGAACGGTCTCTATTTTATCAAAAGTGGTTTCAGTGAGATTTAACTTTTTTTAAAGGAACGAAGTAGTCTATAGTGGATCTTGACAGTCTGAAACGTTCGTAAAATGGTCTGTAGTGGATCTAGACGGCCTCTATAGGATCCACGGTAATACGTAGTGGATCTAAATGTTCTCAAACTGATCTAAAGTGATCCATAGGGAATTTGAATATATTTCATCGGATTAAAAGTGGTCTATAATAGATCTTAAGTGATGTACAGTGGATATGGAATATGTCTTTTGTATATAAAGTTGTCTATAGAGCTGAACGATCCTTATCGGATCTGAAGTAGTCCATAGTGGATCTGAACTTTCCTAAACGTATCTAATGTGGTCTATAGTAAGTCTGAACGTTTCTGAAGAAATTCACAGTATTTAAAATAAAAGTATAGTCTATATAATGATAAATAATTCAATTACACGCTCGAGACTGAACAGGTTTGCTCCTTCTCAGCATTAAATACGTGTAGAATCAGACTCAATAAAAAGTGACTCAGTTAGAGTTGCTTTCCGCAAAAAGCGTTACTTATTTACAGTCACGTTTACAAAAAGTATCGCAGTCGAAATCTGGATTTAAAAAGTAGAAGTATGATATGTTTGAAGAACAAATCATACAATAGAATAATATTTTCTGTTAGTGTATGAAAATCAGTACATCTTTTTTTTCGCCATGCAAGGAAAAGTAACTCAATTACAATCACTATGTTGAGAATCTAACCAAATTCCAGTTACAGTACTCTCAAAAGTAAATGTAGCTGTACAAATTCCCAATTTCACCCATGAATTTCAGGCACCTTTACATATCATTGAGACATCTTTCAATGGTATTGTGTAAAATAGCCCTACTGGAAGGAATCTTTGAAATACGATTCAAAACCATCTAAAACTATTGAATCGATAGACCTTCCGATTGGGTTCAATGGTTCAACCCAATCGTTGATCCAAGATCCAAGGAACATGGATCACTATTAGCTGAAGTAAGAACATTCTCCACACAGTATATAACCGTTTCCAATAATATATAATAGATTCCTCCCACCAGGAAACCCAAGTATTCCATTCCACACAGAAAACCAGTCTTTACAAACTTTCCCATGTTTCCCATCAACTCCATGCTAATTCAAAAAGCACCTTCCACCGCAAACTCCGAAATCCGCTTAATGTCTTAATGTTCAGAAATGAGTTCGTCAAGGAAAAGTCGTCGAAAGCGGCTCGTCGCCCCGACTGAGAGGCCCGCAATAATTTTCCCGGGACAAACGGTCGTATCCAGCAGCGATTAAAACATTATCTCCAGAGCGTTCACGCTTTTTAGTCTCGCCACCTCGAAGGTACTTCGATATAGGCGAGTCGCTCCGAAAGGACCGGCATTAGTCGCGCTTTTTTTACAATGAAGGCAACAGCGTCTCTCGTACCCGCTTCTTCGGCACATTGTACGCGGATTGACCGACTTGGCGGGCTGTAAATCTCTTTTGCCCGGAAGATGCCCTTGTTGTTTTGTGCCGTGCTCGTAAAAATCGCATTTTGCGCGGGCACGTTGATCGGCCAAGTCAGCGAACCCGGCGAAAAGAAAACAATCGCCGAAGTAACAGTCTTCCCGAATTCCATCGGTCCCAACGGTTCGACGGCTTTTTACGGTGGCAAAAATGACTGCGGAGCGAATAAGACGGGAGGTGTTTTGTTGGCCAAGTACGCGGCTCGAGTCACGAAGCCGGAGGAAAAAGTGAAATTCGAAGACGGCGATCGCTCTGGCGCCGTTCAGCTGGTTCACCAGAAGAGGCCGTCGGTAAAGATAGACCTGGTTAAGTTCTACGATGACGACGGGAGATACTCCGATGCAGGGGGACAAGGAGATTCTTCGTGGAGGCCACAGGTTGGGTTCAGAGTCTGGATGCAGAGGTTTTGGACGTGGTTGGCGCGAGATATTCGAAGCAAATTATTGAGAGATGGTTAAAAACTTGAAGAAACGAATTGATAATTTAGGAGTCAAACTAGAAAATATTTTTAGTTCCACTGATACCCTTCCCTATATCCTCCTCTCAAAATATAGACTCAAATTTTTATCAAATCCCATTAAATCCGATGAATGATCATTAAATCCCATTCATCCATTTTAAGTCCCAGAAAGTCCTTTTGTCTCCCTATAAACCCCTCAAAATCCCATAAACTCTTTTTACATTCCCATTAAAACCCATGAATTCCCTTGAAATGCTAACGTTTACTCTTTTTTCCCATAAATTCTCTTGATATCCCATACAAATTCAATACCTACACTCGAATTCTTATCAATTCCCCTGAAGTCCCATAAATAACCATTGAATCCCATTTATACTCTTTCAGTCCCATAAAGTCTTTTTATATCTCTATAAACCTCTCAAAATCCCATAAACTCTCTTTATAATCCCTTTGAATCTCATAAATTTTCTTCAAATGCTAACATTTACCCTTATTTCCAATAAATTCTCTTGATATCCCATAAAAATTCAATACATACACTCAAATTCTTATCTATTCCCATGAAGTCCCATGAATTATTATATTCCATTAATTACCATTAAATCGAATTAATTATTTTCCAATCCCATTAAGTCCCTTCGTGTCCCATAAATTCCCTTAACGTACCCTCAAAATCCTAACAATCCTATCCCATGAACTACCAGCAAATCTCATCATTCGGGTACTAACAACTTGAATTATTCGATACTTAGAATTCGTAAATGTGACTTGATTGCCATAGGCGCCAAGAAAATTTCAAGGGGCGCAAAAAACACCTGAACTGTTCAAGTGTTCAACTGTTGAACTTTGAAGTTTTCAGAAAC
>JAPYZK010004446.1:0-10725 GCA_030522785.1 Platygaster equestris
GCAGAAGTAAGGTCTGGTCGATCTTCTGCGATTTTTATTTTGACAATTGTCTTGCATCAATTTAATGCATCAAATTCAATCAAATCGACGTGATTTACGTGGAGTCATCAATTGTTATCAATGGCGAAAGTGAAAAAAAGGAAAACCGAAACAGTAAGTTTTCATTCATATGCCGACTTCTGCCGAAAATGATTTTTTGCGTCTCATTTTTCCTCAATATGCACGTATATGAAATTTTAATTCTTAGAAATGATTTTTCACTCGAGAAAATCACTTCCGTAAAAAAATTAGGATTTCAAAAGCATCTGATCGCCTCGTGCATGGTCGTGCACAGTTGTGCCCTACAAAAATGGCATTTGTGCGGTAGACGAGCCTCATTGCGTGCGCTGCGAAAGCGTTTTCGCTAGTGGGTCGTGCAGTAGAGTGACTTCCAGTGTACTTTGTTTTACGTTAGCGACGTAAACGCTATTGGGCTAAAACATCTGAGGTGAGTTTAAGAACACCCGGCCGTAGACTACGAATGAGATTTTTGGCCATAGACTACAAAAAGTTACGAACCCTGCTCGACTCATTCGTACCTAATACCTTCTGAGAATTGTTCTTGTGGGTTGTGTGGCGGGAAGTTGATAATTTCACAAATTTCTTGGTTAAATTTACTAGGTGGCGCTGCTTTGGCTCTCGATGATTTTCCAATATTTCTGATTTGTATTTTGTAGCGGGAAATTTTGAATTTTGAACATAAACAAAAAACGAAACGTTACAATGTTATGATTCTTTAAAGTCTAGAATTTCGTAATTGCTCAGGTAAAACTTCAAATATATTCCAGGTTTTGAAAAGTCAACACACTGCTGAAACGACTGAAACCATCAAATTCTAAGACATAATAATTTATTAGAAATTCATACATTTTAGCTTTTCTAAAATTTAAAATTGATTAAAAAAAAATTATTTTTGCGAATTAAACTCTAAAATTCACAATATGTCAAAATTTTCCTGAAATTGAACATTGAAACGTTTCTCTAACTCCAAAATTCACAAAACTTTGAATTATGTCAAAAAAAATACCAAACTAGAAAATCATGTCATTTCCAGAATGTAGAGAATTTTTTATTCTAACAATATCATTTTTCATTAAAAAAATGCATCAAATTTTTCGAATATACCAACATAATTTATTTCAATATGTACAACGATGATATATCAGTTTTAATTCAAGAATTTAGCAAATACTGAATACTTGGTAAATTTCAGCACATTCAAGAAACTTACAATTTGTTCGAAGGCGGAGAAATTTATATTTATTCAATATATATTATTCAAAGGATTTCGAAAATTTTTGCGGCTTCAGAACTGTTCAGAACTAATCAAATGTAAACACATGTGAACAACTGTGAACAACAGTGAACAAATGTAAACATAAGTATGCATAAGTCAACTGACAGCTGACTATAGTGCCATCTGCGTCGTAACGTCGGAATCGGAAAGCATCGCAAAGTACACCGATGATCGTCACTCGCGACCACTTTTTACCACTTGAATCACAAAAAGTCGGTCAAGAAGGTGAATTTTTTAGTAATTCTTTAGGTGATAGTTTAGATGGCGCGGAAGATCATCATTTTTTAACGGGACAATCTCTTATAAGGGCAGTGTATGAGGCCTGATGAGTGCACATCAGTGACTGTCAGCAACTGTCAGTGACAGCGCTCGGATATTCTTCTTCTTCTTCTTCTCTGTGGCGCTGGCTACGGTGGAGCCGAAATGCCAATTTTTCGTCCCCTAGGGTTCTAGGCCGGTTGTTTTTGTTCTTTTTTTTTCTTTGTTTGTGCCATGAGAGACTGCGAGGTCGAGAGTATGCGATAGATTGCGAAATAGAGATCGCAAGAAATTGTCTGGTAAAGTGTGTTGGAGGAGGGTATATGTGCGTGTACGGTTCGTGATATATGTTCAAAGGAAGGTTGAGGGGAGTGAGAGATATGTGCAAGAGGTATAGGACGCGGGCCCTGCTCTGGGCGTATGCCGCAAGTGCGAGTGCGTACTGCGAATAGTCTGCGGTGTAACAAGTCGCGGTTTTGCGCGGTTTGGCGACTACGTTTGACGGTCTGAAGCGAGCGTTTACGGGTAAGCGAAAGGTGGGTACGTGTTTCGAGTTTCGAGAGGGGTTTCGCGTGGTTTTCGCGTTAGCTAGGTCAGCTGGTTAGGCGTGTCCGGCAAGTTTTGGTCTCAGTTTAGTGTGATTGACTTTTGTTTAGTTTGACGGTTTGTGGCGCGGAGGGTTGCGCGGGGTAGGAGAGTGCTTCGGCGTTCATATTCAGGATTCAGAGTTTGTAAGGAATGTGGAGATAGTGCGAAGAATTTCAGGTTCTTTGTAGAAGGATAAGTTGTTGATGTTCGTGGACAAGATTGGGTATTTTGTTGAAAGACGAAAGATGTCTTGGGAGAATTTTGTCGAGTGGGATGAGAGGACGGGGCAATCGTTGAAGATGTGGTCAATGGTTTGGGGATTTCCACAATCGCAGAGATCAGTGGCAAATATGTTTTTTGCGTAGAGATGGGCATTTAGGGCGACGTGTCCTGATCTAATTCTGGAAATTCTTGTTATGGTCGATCTTTCTAAGTCTAAGCCGGTTAACCAAGGTTTTTTTTTCGAGGGGTCTGCCTATTTTTCCGAAGTATTTTTTTCCTTTGATGGATCTTTGTGTTTGGAGGAAGAGGCGAGACTCCTTGACAAGTTTTTTGTTTATATGTTCGTAGAGATTTCTATTATAGAAATGTGAGGAGTTTTAAGTGGTCCTTTCCAAGGCGAGTTTTGCTTGATGGACTGCGGTTTCGTTGCTGAGAATTCCTCTGTGTGAAGATGTCCATAAAAATTGAATATTGATGTTGTTTTCTTTTCATTCTAGGAGGAGTTTTTTGATCGAGTAGGTAATTGGGTTGTAATTACCTCTGGAGTCAGGGAAGCTCAGCGTTGCTCAGGACGCTTTTGGAGTCCGTTATTATGACAGCGTTTTCGGGTTTCGTGTCGGAGACGTGTTGAATCGCAATAATGATGGCTTGGGCTTCGGCTTCAAATATGGTGCACAGATTGTGCATCCTACATCCAATGGCGATTTTTCTTTCCATTTGGACTGCTGCACAGTGCTCGGATATTCTGAACGCCGCTGGCGGCTTCGGTCGTTCGGGTACCCCCTCCATGACTCCCTTCGGGTGCGAGGCGAGCACTGATCTGTAAAATACACTGGATAGCTGATTCCTATTCCCCTACCTATGAAGAAATAGAACCAGGAGAAGTATCTTGGGTGGTGGGGATGGCCACAAATCTTTCCGCAGGTGAGGGGGGTGGCAGGAGGCGGGCGTACGATTCGAATGTTTAATTTCTCTTTTTAAAGCTGACGTCGTCTCACTCGCTGACATCGCCAGCTGTCATTCCTAATATTTTGTTTCAGTCGAGTTGTCAAATCACTTCGGCGAGCGGATTTTCGTATGTTGATAATTTTATTGAAAGTTTATCCAAATTTACTGTTATAATTTTATTTAAAGTGTAGTTCGGAATTTCGACCTGCAGGCGATTATGGGTTTGGTACTAGTTGCTACTTGGGAATAATCAAGTGAGTCTGTATTCTATATTAGTATTAACTGCAACTAATTTAATTGCCCTGACAAAACGGAGGCGACCGGAACCCGACCAAAATCCGACTGAACGGTCGGGTCCCGGTCGCCTTGTGAAAATGTAGTGATATAATTCGTTTCGGGATTAAAATTTTCATGAATTTTTATTTCCAGATATTCCTTTGATGAACTGATTCAAAAGAATGAGTCAATTAGAGTCATATAATGACATCGGGTAATTTTCAATGTTATAAGTCGGCTGCATGCTATCTACTGTCATTAATGTGTGTCGGTAAAATCGTTTAGATAAACTTGTATATATGTATGCGACATACTTAAGAATAAATACATGATTTGCGGAATTACATGTTTTGTATCAATTTTTGCCACTTCACTAGTATCTATAACTATTTATATGATTGATTTAAAAATTCGAAACAGACTTTATAATGAAAATAAATGACGAGTACACATAAAATACGTATTTCATAGATGAATAATATCTAAATTGAGAAATAAAATCGCATAAATAGTAAAAATATGGTTGATTATCGCAAAAAAATCAGAATTTTCAGGAAAATTGAACTAAATTATCCGTTGGTATGTCACACAAATAATAAATTTCCGATTCAAGGGATTCAATTCGTGCGAATCAGTTTTTCTAATTTCGCGGGCTATTATGTTAGGTCAGGTCACTGATCTGTAATATACACTGGATAGCTGATGGGATAGGTAGGGATGACCTCAATTGAATGTCGCCATTAAATATATGTATAGATATATAATACAATGTTCTTGGTCGGTCATTTGTAGGTATTCGGACAGGACATGTGCGATAGAGCAGCGCGAAATTCAAAATCAGCCATTTACCCCGTGTAAATATCAATGTCGCGCTGCTTTAGCACGCATGTCCTGTCCCAATACCTACAAATGGCGCGGTTCAATTGGGGTCAGGGAACTAGTGGTGCGAGAATAGGATCAGCTATCCAGTGTATTATACAGATCAGTGGGTCCGGTAGAAGTTTACAGTCGTGACCTTCTTTATCGATGCACATTGTCAGTAAAAACTGACATAAGGAGAAATTTGATCATGAATAATTGCATTCTAGTGTTGAATTTTATGGAGAAAAGTAATAATTTCGTAACATGATCAGCATTTTTTATTTCTTCATAAGTAATAACGGTTGTCCTCTCCCACGTTGACCGCAAGAAATCATGACAACATGACCAACGCATTTCCACTAATCAATTATGATTAAACATCAACAGGCACAAATTTCACGATGTACGTAAGTGGTATTACTCCTCCAACAAGCCTTGTACAAAAAATTTTATCTTCATCCAAAATAGAGTACGAAAAATGCAAGGCGACCACGACACGACTATTACCCGTCCATTACTCGACCGGTTCGGTCGCCTCAGTTTTGTCAGGGTGATACTAGCTGTTGTAAAAAAATTGAATCATGATATCTTTCGTGTAAATTAATGATACATGATGATATTTTTCTATGCGGAAAGTGAAGAATCATTATTTAGTCGATCTAGCTTTATCCTAAAAATAACTTGTAAATGTCAACATTAAAGTCGTTAAACTTTAAAATAAATTTCACCAAAAATGTAATAGCCTTGTTAAAATTATTCAGCAAGTAGCATTAATTACCCTAAGTCTATCTTGATTAAAATAAAAATGTTAATAAAGAATTTTTATTTCAGTTCCTACGAAAATGAAAAATTAGACAATGGTATGAAATCGGTTGATGCATTATTCATAACAATGGAGAGCAGTGCACTCAATTCTACAATTCTTTTGAAAATCTTCTCCATGACTTGAATTTCATACTGTTGCCAAGTGCAAGATGGGGAATCGCTGTCGTACCACAGTATGTGTCTTTTTGCAAAGCAGAGGATGATCTGACTCCAAATTTGAAGGTCATAATTAGTAAAAATATGACTGTTCCTGTTTATGGTAAGGACAAGCAATTGCAAATGTTTCATTGGGACCAGCCCCAGTTAGCTGATGACGTATCGTCGATGTTACATGTAATGGACTGTATCAGCACGTCAAACTTGCGCCTGTTTTAAAACTTGTGATGCATGAATTGAAGTTCTAATATTCCATCGATATCAAAAGCGATAAATATTATAAAATTTTTTGCTTTAATGAATTTAGTCACAATGACGTTTATTGGTGTCAGTGACTAATGAAAAAGTTTTTGTCAAATGTCATGTGCAAATTATGATGAAATACAGAAAATAAGACACAAAATTCGTCGAGTTATATAAAATATCCATTTATTAGCTTATTTGATTTTTTTGAGAAACGAGTTTCGCATTTTTCCTCATTTTTTGTTCCTCTTTTTTGTTGGCATCGTACGCTTTGTTGTACCCTTTTGCCAGGAGCCTCGCCCGAGTGACCATATAATAATTGATCACTCTCTTTGTTAATGTCTTGTCATGCTCATTGCAGCCCACAAATGGAATTTGCTGTGACAACAGGTGTTGCTGCGTTTGGAGGAAAGTGAAGCAGTTGACCTCTCGAGTACCGACAGCGAGCAATATGGCGCGTTCAATTGCTTCTGTCAGCTCAAATAATTTGTCAGAAGGGAATTTCAGATACCCTTTTGTGGCGATGTTTATCATTGAATCGCGCGGAGCATCCCCTGATTCTTTTGTGACAGAAGCATGACACGCTCTGCAGTGAGTCCACTTTGCAATTTTGTACGCAACAAATCCTGCGAAGTAGGCTTGTGCATATTTGCTGTGCATATTTGTTGGTGTCGCGGACTTCGTAATCGTGAGCCTCGTAAGGATTGGGTGCTCCAGGTGCATTGTCTTCTCTCTGGGTTATCCCATCGAGTACAGCTTCCCAATTTTTTTCGTTTTCCGTCCACTCTTTCAAATCATTTGTGTCCAGGAGTGTTTGGAAAATTTCGGTTTTCTCAACGTTGGAATCGTTGGGGGGTTCCACCAATGAATAAAATGACAGAAGGCGGAAGACATAGATAAAGTGTAATGCATCTGGGTGATCGCTTGACCCACAAGCACTCCTAACCATTCCAACAAATTCCTGAAACAAAAAAAAAGTAAGGACCGACATTTTTGTCTAGTTGTGGTTAAATTTGCACTACTCTACCACCAGAGCATTCTGCGTCATTCTGGATGTCATTACATACGAGTAACCGCAATGCTCGGTCAGAAAGTACATGACTTCCAACGTAGATTTCAAAGTCACCTGCAAACCGATAAACGTGTTGCTAGGTATGAATGAGTAGCCCTTGGCTTGAGCCACATCGTGCCATTCCTCGAGGTAGTCCAGGAACTCTATGATCTCCTGTATTTAAATCCATATTAAAGTAATTAATAGTAAAGTACTAGTAAAATAAGCTTGTCCATTCTTAAAAAATTGAATTTTTGCTTCAAATAATTGTATATTCTCACATGCCTTGTAACTTTCTGAACCATACGACAAAGCGTTCTTGGGCGTCCTTGAAGATGTTGCTACGATGATTTTGTTGATCCGACGAATAAAGTCAATCGTTACTTGGCAGTCTTTCAACTCTTCTGGAGGGTTCTCCGATGTCTTGTACACCTCCATAGCTCTCGCAACATCCTCGGAACAAAGCTGCAACATTCATCGTCAATGTTACAAGCATACGAAACAGCGTTACGAGGGGTAGAGGGGGGGGGGGGGGGCGGGCGTCATAATATGTCGAAATTCGCATCACGTCATTTATGAACGGCCCCTTATAAAGTGCGATTTCTTGAGCAGAATTATTCATCAAGAGTGTTTATGAGATTACCTGCCACACCAATCCCACGTTCATTTTTTTAAAGTACTGTGGGTTCAAGTGGTCCTTGGTCAATTTGTGTGCGACTTTCAGGCCAAAGTTTCTCTTCCCTCCTTCTAGATCAATGATGGCCTGAAAGTGTGATTTTTTGACGATGCCGTCTGGAGTCTATTTGGGAAAGTATTTGTTATTAAACGTAAATTATATCAAAACTTTCAGTACGTATTTGCAGTTCCCCCTATTTATCTTGCCGCGTCCGGGTGCGGGTAAGCTCGATAAAAATTGAGGGGAGCGGCAAGGTAAATAGAGTGTATTCTTTGTCATGTTATATATGTGGTTCAATTACCCAAAGCTCGGTTTGTTCTATGAAAAAATTCCTGAAATTTTTGAACAATAGCGTCGCATCAGATGCAAACCACAACCGGCGTTGCGAATGTTGTGGTTCTTCGTTTTCCTCATTTGAAACAGCGCAAGGATGTTCACAACTGGTTTCTGTCCCTTGTAACCCGAACCGTTTCCACATTGATCTATTCCAAGAAGCCCCGTCAGCTGTGATCAAAAGGATTTTCAGACCGATGTTTTCGCAAAGGAGAATGCATTCCAGCAGCAAACCATGAAGGCATTCGCTGCTTGCACATCGTTTGCTTAAAAATGCACCAATAGCCTGAAAGGTTGGAACATGAAAACCAGTCCGTGGTCCCCGCGAGTGTTTTCCTGCCCATCAGGAGTAAATTGTCCCAGGTCAAAAAACCTCTGAAAGAGCAAAGAGTCGGCGGCAAAAGCGATCGCTTCGCTCAGTTTCATTTCGTCTAGAATGAGAACGCCTGAAACAATACCGTCAATTTATTATACACGAGTAAAAACTTGCGAGTCATATAAATGTCGCCCTCGGCTCCGCCTCGGCCCACAAAGCAGCACTTGTCAAATAATGTAAATAAGAGAAAAAATATAATATATAATGCAAATATAGATTGGTACAGAAAATATAAGAAATGCATGTATCACAATCAATATTTAATATTAATATCAAACAGTAAAAGATAATAAATATAGATAATATTTATCATATCTCTCTTCAGGACTCATTAAAGCGACTCTGGTTTTTAATATTTCAAACAACGCTGGGCGGAAACCATACGAAGGTCGCAATTTTTGCATGTACCCATTCAATGTTGTAAGAGTTGGAACTTGCAGAATCTTATTGTTCAAAATATGTAAATAAGAACGCCGACTCTTGATGCGCAGCAGCAAGCACTCCAGAATCCGTGCATATGAATATCCCAGTCAGAAAATTGCACCCACAAAACGTTTAAATGCTACCTTCCCGCACCTCAGGTGTGAGAAGGGTGCGATATGGGTGTACTCAATGCTTTTGTGGCACTGGTTTGCACCCATCTTCGCTACCTTGCTGCTACCAATTCGCTACTGTTGCAATTTTTGGGTGCACTTATAGTCGCGCGCTCCTTAGCTGCTATGATCGCGCTACTTAAGGAATTCTTGGGTGCACCCATAGGCGCGCAACTAACTTCTGCTCTCAATGCACTACCGTTGCAATTTCTAAGAGTGCATACAGGTGCGCGCACAACTTGTGCTTTCATATCCTTAGGAGCATTGATAGGAGCATTTGCATCTTTACTATCGTGGCATTACTGTGAGTTCTTGATGGGAGCACGCCCATCAGCAATTCGAAAACGTGCTACTTTACAGTCCAATCAAATAAAAAAAGATATTCAATTAGAAAAGCTTATTTTATTTATCAGTTACAAACGTTTGTGTTTTTTTGAATTTCTCGAATTTTTGTTATAACAGTAATAATTATTGATTAATTTCAATATTGCTCAAAGGCCAAAGGTGTTTCTTGTACTCCATGTTCGTCGTTGCTGGGTCTGAAAATACAAAATCACCTAATTTTATGCCTGTACAAAACTTTCGAGTGTCATTTGATTTTCCTATACTCCAATGGAGACAAATTTTCAGCTTCAAAAGTTCTAGAGATATACAAAATCACGAAACATGTCAAATTTTTCGTATTTCATAATTTGAGTGGGGGCCGTACTTAAATTACGTAAGACGTTTTGGGGGGAGGGGGGTTGATCGGATCTTACAAAATCTAACATAGGAGGGAGGGGTCGACAGTGGGCTGAAACGGCTGACGTGATTCAAGTACGGCCTCCTATTGTTTCTCGTAAATTCTTCAGTTTTTAAGTATTTTATTGTTGAGAACCGTGATTATCAATTAAAGTTCAAAAACAAACCTCGGCTGGTTGCCGCTATCATCCTCCAATTGTTCTACAATTATTTGATTGTTGACTTTGCCCGCAATATTTGTCCCCAAAGTTCCAGGTGTCGGCAAGGGATGTTTGAAGTTGCCCTCGATATTGATTCTTGGAGTTTCAGGTGTAAGAAGAGGATTGCTGACGTTGCCCCCGATATCAGTTCCCGGAGTTCCAGGTGTCAGAATAGCAATTTTCTCAGATGGGGGTTTCACTTGGTGATAGCGCTTGCGCACTGTATTACAATTTTTGAACCACGCAGCTACTGCTTGATTCCCAACTTCTTCATATAAAACCGCAGCGCATCTATCTGAAAGCTCAGAACGGGTATTGAAAAATTACAGCCTTAAGCAGACACATTTTTCATGAACATAGAGTTTTTATATTCACCAATAATGCATTTCAGGATACGCGTCGATTGGATTTCTCTTTTCCCCAGAACTTTGGTTCCCCAACTATACTTCAAGGCAATATTCTCATCAAAAATAAGCTTGAGAGCATCTCGCAGAATTTTTTTAGGGTCACCCTTCGTTGAGTCCTTTTTGATTTTTATGCTGAAACAATCCTCCAGGTAGATGTTCTGCAATGGTTAGTGCGGAATTGTTATTTTACTATTTAGAAAACTGTGTTGAGGCAATGTTTTTCTCAAATCAATTGCTTTCTGTTGTACTCACGAAATGCATTTTGTTATTTTCGATCTCCAAAAACGACTCGAATTTCTCCAGAGAATCTGTGCTTTCTAATGGGAAGTCGTGGCTTCCCACTCAAAAGTACAGACATCGGAACAATGCAATTTACAAAAATGGTTCTTGGGATATTTGACAGTCTAAATATTTGAGAGTACAATAAAAATAAAAAATCGAACAAATTCATCAGATTTACATACTCTCGAAGACTTTAAATAACTGTTCAATTTAGTGATCGATGAGATGATTTATCAGTATTTATCATAATAATTAGTTATTCAAGCACGTACTCTGCCCCTGGTACAGTATGCACATCCCTACTGCCAAGTCCGTCATAGTGATTGTTTCTTTGTTTCTAATAAATGAATAAT
>JAPYZK010004447.1:0-15768 GCA_030522785.1 Platygaster equestris
GTGGGGATTGTCCGACTTCAACCGAATTCGAAGTCTACTTATAAAACTTTCACCTGATAGAATACGAAATTTTTATGGAGCCCTAAATGCAAGCGAGTAAATGCGGCACTGAAGCACTATTCGTCCTATCATTTCATGATGAAACGAGCCTGCCAACCTAATCAAAATTACATATTCTGCCGACACTTGAACCTTATGTCCATTTTACAGGTTTTACTTGTTTTACCGTATATTTTCGCATGATATGTCGAAGTTTTGAGTCGATTTTAATCTTGAAACATTTTTTATCAAATTTCAAAACATCTCTGACCATTTTACCTCAATTTTGAATATCATGGTAACTCAGGGCAACTTTGGGCCACTGACAAAGTTGCCAAGAGTTGCCACTGACCCTTCAGGGCATGTAATATGATTATTTATTAATAACTGACTAGGATATGTATAACATATACCACCAGTTGTTCGAATTTTTTTGTGCCGTTGTTTTTTGTTCTCGAAAAAATTCGCCAAAAACTTTACTTTCACACATGCAACCAAAATATTCAAGAAAATTCTGAAAAAATTTCCAAACAATGAGAATTTTCTTCAAATCTGAATATCTACAAATTCATATATTAGTTTCGTTCCAAATTTGTGAATGCCCAGTTAGCAAACGGAAAACGTTTCTTCAACGTTTATTAGACTACCAAATGTCCGGTTTCAAAGGTTAGTAAAACGTTTCTGAAACGTTTTTATTACAACTTTTTTTAAATGATTCTCAATCGTTTCAGAAACGTTGTATTAAAAAATTTCAAAAGGTTTTGAATGCAACGTTTATGAAACGACTGACAAATGTTCTTAAAACGTTTCGACAAACGTTTCAAACACGTTGCACAAACCTTTGAAACGAGACATTTGAAGGTTTTAGGAATGTTTCGGAAACGTTGGTGAACGTTCTTGGAAACTTTCATTGCGAACAGGGGAGGTGATGAAAACAAAATTTCAAGAAATGTCTCCGATTTTCAAGAGGAAATAGGTCCACATACATAAATAGATCTTATATATAGCTTTATATTTTTAAATAAATGTAGGATTATTTGCTCGAGATGCAATTTTTCGAGTTCAGACTGCTGAAGCGTATATCAAAAAATGTCACTTAGTGTTGAGATGCGCAATTATATAAATACTGGTAATATGAACTCTCGAAACCACAATTATAGAGGTTTTTTTTTCGTGACGTTCATGACGGTCATGTGACACGTCAAATTACCGTCATGTGACGAAAAATTCCATGACACGTCACGCTACATCACTAGACTCAGGTGGGGATGTTTCGCTGCTTCCGCGATCGAATGCGGGATCGATTGCTTTTTTGGGACTTTTTGAACTTGCTGGCGTTTCGTGAATATTGATCGAATCGGGCTGATTTTTATACCAAAATGTTCGTGAAGCTTTAACGCTTCCGATGAACTTATTCGTATGGTGAATTTGTTTAAACAATCGCTCCCAAACGATTAACAAACTTTACATCACTTTTAGTTGGAAAACTGTTACAAATTCATTAATTTACTATTTTTTTCAACAAAAACTTTTTTTATGCGTTCAAGAATGCCTTGTCAAAAGGTTTTTGTTGAAAAAATTGTAAATTAATAAATCTGTAACAGTTTTCCAACTAAAAGTGATGTAAAGTTTGTTAATTGTTTGGAAGCGATTGTTTAAACAAATTCACCATACGAATAAGTTCATCGGAAGCGTTACAGCTTTACGAACATTTTGGTATAAAAATCAGCCCGATTCGATCAATGTTCACGAAACGCCAGCAAGTTCAAAAAGTCCCAAAAAAGCAATCGATCCCGCATTCGATCGCGGGAGCAGCGAAGCATCTCCACCTCTGCCTACCAGGCAGCCAAGGGTCACGCATTGCCTTCTGCTTTCCGAGCTCTCAATTGTTGAAAATCTTGAAATGTTAAAAATTTTCAGAATTTCCAAGTTTCTGGAAATTTCAGAAATTCGTACAATTTCCGAAAATTCAATAAGAATGAGAATATTGAAAATTTTTAGATTTTTCAGAACTTTTTCAAATCTCTGAAATTTCGACAATTCCGCAAATTTTAAAAATTCCAAAAAGTCTCAAAATTCGTAAAACCCTCTCACATTTGAAATTTATCAAAATAGTAGCCGAAAATCTTGAAATGTTAAAAATGATTCAACCTAAAAAGTTTTTCGAAATTTTGGAGAAATCGTCAAATTTTTGAAATTTAAAGAATTATCAAAACTTCCACAATTCTCAGGATTTTGTAAACTTGAAATCTCTGAAATTTCTAAAATTTTTGGAATTTTGAAAATTGTCAGAATACTACAAACTTTCGGAATTTTTTAAATCGTTGAAAATCTTGGAACCTTCCAAATTATGAAATTTCTCGAAATTTGAAGAATTCGTAAAATTTCTTCAACTTCAAGAATTATGAAAATATTGTAAATTTTTAAAATTTCACAAATCTCTAAAATTGACGAGGAATTTAACATTTTTGAAATTTTCAAAATACCAGTTACTTCCAAAATCCTCAAAATACTTCAAACTTTGAAAATTCTCAAAACTGTGGAAAATCTTGAAATGTTAAAAATATTCCAAATTATTCAGTTCCTCGAAATGTTGAGAATTCGTCAATTTTTAGTAATGTCAAGAATTATGAAAATATTGTGAATTTTTAGAGTTTTCAAACCTTTTTTGAAACTTTGAAATTCAAAAAATTTTTTCAATTCTGAACATTTTCGAACTTGTAAAAACTTACAAAATTTTCCAAACTTTGAAAATTAAAAATTTTAATCTTGAATTAAAATAATTAATGGACCTTAGGAGTCGTTCAAGTTTTACGTAACGCAGTTTTTCGGAAGTTTTGACCCCCCCCCCCCTTCGTAATGCAGCCTAACAATGTAAAATCCAAAATTTTCTACTCCCCCCCCCCCCCCCAGAGCATTACGTAATACTTGAAGTTGTGGCAGAAAATGCATACTTGAAGTTCCCCTGCCGAGGATTCCCTGTCAGACGGAGGATTTGTAGTAACTTTTCTTTCATTTTCCTTTTTCCTCTCATTCACATGTTGTCCACCAAAATCATCAGACCTCTTACGTTTTCCTAAGACTTCGACTTTGTTTTCTTCACTGATACGCATCTTTTCCAAATCAAGACGTTGTTTCGCCGTGTGAGTGGTGTTCGATTTGTCTTTTTTGTTGCCATTCAGGTGCAATTTTTCCGAATCCAATTCCATGTCTTGCTCGTCATTTTTCCTCGGTTTCACTTTTTCAACCACGAAGGATTTCTTCTCCTTTTTCTTGTCGTTTTTGTCATTCCGAAAATCGAAATCTTGCAAACCATTTCCATCGTCGTCATCGTTACTCTTGGTAAAGCCCCAATTGTCTTTCGTTTTTTCTTGCCCTTTGGCTTTTTTCGGAGGCAGGGCAATGTCTTCGGCGTCGTCGTCATCGAACGAAAAAGCAGCGAGACATTTGCGTTTAACGCCGATATTATCGTTCTTCTTTTCCACATTATCGTCTTTGCTTGTCGAACTTTTTGGATTTGAGAAATCCTCCGAAAAGATGAAAGTTTCCTGACTGGCCTTTTCCGGTTTTAGCGACATTTCCATGGGTTCGATGGATTCTGGCACAATTTGAGTTACTACTTTCTCTTTTGCGTTTCGCATTTGTAGGGAAGGCTTTATTTTGTTTGGTAAATTTTTCTCATTTTCTTGAGACTTGGCCTCGATTTTAACGCTATTTTCCGAGACGAAAGCTGCGGAATCCCACAATGATTCTCTGGTTTCGCTGACGATTTTTTGCGCATCTAAAATTTGTTCTGATTTTGGTTGAGCGTCTTGGGTGTCTTCCCTCAAAACGGTCGAGTTAATAACGTTCGAGTTTTCAGCTGGGACCCTCATCAAATCGGTAAAATCGTATCGTGGGTTGCATTGTTTTTCAATGGAGCAGTGAAGAATGGCTAGTGGAATTTCAGTTGGACCAATAACTCTTTTGTTGTAGCGTTTCAACAAAATCACTGGAAACAAAAAAAATGTTGCATTACGCGTTTTTTGTCATGAAAATATTACTTATAGTCAAGGACGTGATTCAAAAAATTCGAAAAGTAAAGTTTTAAAACAGAATTATAAGAATTTCCTGAATTCTCAGAATTTTCAAAACTTGTTGACATCTCTGGAATTTCCAAAATTTTTGAAATGTTCAAAATTGTCAAAATTCTGTGGACTTTGGAAATTCTCAATATTCTAAACTTTGAACATTCGCGAAATTGTTAGAAATCTTGAAATGTTCGAAATTTCCAAAATTATCAAGTTTCTCAAAGTTTCATAAAGTCGTCAAATTTTCGGAATTTCAATAATTATGGAAGTATTGTAAATTTTCAGAATTTTCGAAAGTTTTTCAAAGCACTAAAATTTCCATAGTTTTCGAAATTCTGAACATTTTTGGAATTCTAAAAAGTTTAAAAATTTTTAGAATCTTCTAAACTTCAAAATTCATCAAAATAGTCGAAAATCTTGAAATATGTCGAGTTCTAACTAAACAAAAGTTTCTCAAAATTGTAGAAATTCGTAAAATTTTTTAAATTGAGAACTGCCTCAATTCTTCTTAAGATTTTCGAAACTTGTTTAAAACTCTGGAATTTCTAAAATTTTTGGAATTCTCAAAATTGTCAAAATATTAACAACTTTCCACATTTCCTAAATTATTAAAAATCTTGGAATGTGCCAAATTATCAAGTTTCTCGAAATGCGAAGAATTTGTGAAAGTTTCGTAATTTCGAGAATTATTATGAAAATATTGTAATTTTTCAGAATTTCGGAATAATTACAAATCTCTGAGATTCACGAAAATTTTGAATTTCTTGAAATGTTTAAAATTCCAATAACTTCCAAAATCCTCAAAATACTTCAAACTTTGAAAATTTTCAAAATTGTTAAAAATCTCAAGTTTCTCAAAGTTTCAGAAAGTCATTAAATTTTCGGAATTTCAATAATTATTGAAGTATTGTAAATTTACAGAATTTCCGAAAGTTTTTCAAATCACTGAAATTTCCATAGTTTTCAAAATTCTGAAAATTTTGGGAATCCCAAAAAGTTAAAAAATTTTCTTAAAAATTTTTAGAATCTTCCAAACTTCAAAATTCATCAAAATAGTCGAAAATCTTGAAATATGTCGAGTTCCAACTAAACAAAAGTTTCTCAAAATTGTAGAAATTCGTATAATTTTTTAAATTGAGAACTGCCTCAATTCTTAAGATTTTCGAAACTTGTTTAAAACTCTGAAATTTCTAAAATTTTTGGAATTCTCAAAATTGTCAAAATATTAACAACTTTCCAAATTTCCTGAATTATTAGAAATCCTGGAGTGTTCCAAATTATCAAGTTTCTCGAAATGCGAAGAATTCGTGAAATTTTCTTAATTTCAAGAATTATTATGAAAATATTGTAATTTTTCAGAATTTGGAAACAATGACAAATCTCTGAGATTTACGAAAATTTTGAATTTAAATCTTGAAATATTAAGAATATTCCAAATTATCAAGTTTATCAAAATTTGAAGAACTCGTGAAATTTCCTTCATTTCGAGAACTATGAAAATATTGTCAATTGTCCGAATTTTCGAAACTTTTACAAATGTCTAAAATTTACGAAATTTTTGAAATTCTTGAAACTCTTAAAATTCCAATAACTTCCAAAATCCTCAAAATACTTCAAACAGTGAAAATTCTCAAAATCGTTAAAAATCTTGAAGTGTTAAAAATATTTCAAATTATCAATTTCCTCGAAATTTGAAGAATTGGTAACATTTTCTTAATTTCAAGAATAATGAAAATATTGTGCATTTTTAGAATTTTCAAAACTTTTTCACAACTTTTTTTTACAACAAAATTTCCGAAATTTTTGAATTTCTAAGATTCTCAAAATCCTCCAAACTCTGAAAATTTTTGAAATTGTTGAAAATCTTGAAATGTTGAAAAGTTTAAATTATCTTATCTCATTCAATTTGACATTTGTGGAAATCAGTATTGTTTTACTATTTTTTTCAAAATATAATATTTCTTGCAATGTGCTAGATTTGTCAAATTTTCCAGAATTCTGGGAAGGGAGGGGAGGCTGCAGCCCCCTCCCTGGCTACATGCTTGCTTTTATAGTAACATCTGTTGGTGGATGGGAAAATTTACTTGTTTTTCCGAACTCGGAGGCAGCTTGTGTTTGGTACTGCGATTCCTTCTCTACTAATTGCACAAAGACGACATTGTCGTCGTCTATACTTTTCATGCTTACATCAGAGTGTTTCACGGATTTTCCACCTAAAACATCAGACATTCTTAATATCAATTAAATATCACTTGGTGACAGTACAAAAATGTCCCACCGCCTCTGCTCTGCAAATCAACTTTCAACTTTCTAATGAAAAAGCAAACCAAAATGAAACAATTTTGAATATGGTTCATTTTTTAACAAACAAAACATGAATATTCACAATTTAAAAATGTTCCGGAAAAATGGGCAACTTTTACCCATTAAAGCCAAAATCTTCCAACTAAAAGCTTTTTTAGAATAAAGGTGGTAGTATGAAAACTTGCATTTTTGATCTTATGAAAAAGAAGTCTCCAAGAAAAAAAATTTTAAACAAAAATTTTCATGAAAAAATTACAGAATCTGAAATGCCCCAATTAAATATACAAAAGTTGAAAAATGGTGCCCTTAGAGAACGACGACCTATATTTGACATATATAAGATCTATAAACGACCTATATGTAACTTATATAGGTGACCTATAATCGCCATATAAAACACATATACATATAATCTATAGACGACCTATTTATGACCTATAAACGAGATATACAAGACCTCAAACAACCTATATGCAACGCTCCCACCTATATGTGCGTGCATGGGTTGTGTTGTAGGTTACATATAAACGCAATATAGGCCAGATGGAGGTGAGATATATGTTACTTACTTGTAAAAAATTTAGGAGTAACATATATGCCATATATATGTTGTTCATAGGTCATAAATACGTCATATATATGCTAAATATATCTCAATTATATGGCGTTCATAGGTGCTATGTATGTCACATAGGTCGTTTATAGATTTTATATAGGTCAAATATATAGGTAGCCGTTCTCTAAGGGTGAATTCAGTATTGCCAGCTTAGGGGTTTTCCCCCTAAATTTAGGGTTTTATCGGGCTGTTAGGGGGAATTCTAGGGGGACAAAACTTTTGGGGGGAAGTTTAGGGGGAACAATTTTTTGTTGTGAGCAAATTTAAGGGAGTTAATATTTCAAGCCGCAATTCGAGTTTTCTTCGCTAAAAATTGGAGGGAATTGAAGAAGAATTTTTTCACTCAGTCTGATTCGATCGCAGTTTTTCTTACGTTGCTTCACAGCGCTTTACGGAAATTTCCAACGATTTCGAAAGTTTTGAAAAATTTGAAAATTTTCAAAAACTCAAAAAATTCTCAACGATTTAAATAACATTCCGAAAAGTTTTGAAAACATAGAAAAATTTAAAATTCCACAAACATTCCGAATATTTGTAATTTTTAGAATTTTTCCCAAGTTGACCGAAATTTCATAATTTTCTAAATATTTTGCAAATTTTCGAAAATATTAAAAACTTCATTCAATTTTTGGAAACTCTCAAAATGTTCGGAATTGGAAAATTTACAGAAAATTAAATATTTTCGCCAATCGGCTACGGTATAGTTTTCGAATTTATCTGAATTAAACGAAATTTCTGGATTTTTTGGAATGTTCAAAATTTTTGAAAAGAAAATTGTTGAGATTTCGAAAAATTCACCGAATTTTCACGATTTCTGAAACATTTTATGCTTTTTCGAAAATTTTCCAAATTCAACAAAATTTCATAATTTTTCGGATGGATATTTCCTATATTTTCGAAAATATCAAAGAATTCCTTATTATTTTTAAAACTACAGTGGTGTCAATGTAAAAGATATGAAAATATAGTACCCAAAATTTAAAAAAATTTGTTTAGGGGGAAGTGACGGATTTTAGGGGGAAATAGCACTCTATCTAGGGGAGGGGGGCGCGCGATGGCTACCTGGCAACACTGGGTGAATTTCACCAGTTGTCATGGCAAGCTTTGTGGTAATAGAATAATGTTGAAAAATGGATGATTACCAGCGCATTCTATCATCGGTGACAAGTAGCGCTGCTGTTGCGCGCAGAAATGCACAAAAGTAAGGCCCGAGAATAGGGATTTGCGCTTCGGATTCGGACTCAGAGAATGGACCAAGTGCGAATCGGTGATCATCAAAGAAAATTCCCCTGCATCAGGGAGGGCTTTATTTTTCTTGACGGCGTTTAAAACTGCTTCCCAATAATTCAATCCAACAACCGGAATACACGAAGTCAGTGCGAAAATGATCTGCTTAAAAAAATACCACGAATCAAGCATTTTTCTACAACTCAACCGTCCATTGTCTTGATATTTAAGTCTGATAGATGGAAAAATTGTTTTTCACTGAAAATATCGAACGAAAAACGAACGGGCTGGTAGATCAGTGGTTACACCATCTGGCTACCAGTCCGTAGGTTCGAATCCCGGCGGGATTAGAAATGTTTTCTGAAGAATTTCGTCGGAAAAAATTCCCCGATTCCTAAAAGTGATTTCGAGCTTGTGACCGACGGGAAGAGAATGGAAAATCGAGGGATAGGAACAGAAAAACGGGAAAAATGGTGGTAAAAAGGAGCGGAACACGACTGTGAGACAAAATAGGATTCAAGGGATGAAGCGGAGGGATTAAAGGAGATATAGCGGGAAGATATATAGGATATAGGGTATATATAGGATATTATATATATATATATATATATATATATATAGTGACCCAAGGGACCCTGCTGCGTCATTAGCAAGATTGTGCAATGATGTACATTGCATATCATTGCATTATTATGACAGCGATCAGAATCTTCCAAATATAGTGAATTAGAAATTACAATTCAGATAATGTTAGCAAAATTGAGGAATTGTAAAGAAACTTTAACAATTTTAACAATCATGTGCACGAAAATTCCCAAAAATTTCAAAGATTTCGAAAAATTTTTTAAATTTTTACGAAATCCGCATATTTTCAGAGATGTCAGAAGTTTTTGAGAATGGCATGATTTCTCAATATTCCCGAAAACTTGAACATATATTTTGGAAATTCTAAACAACTCCGAAAATTTTCAAAAATTTCAACCATTTTCAAAACCTCAGAAAAATTTTGAAAATTCCAACATTTTTCAAAAATTACATAATTTACAAAAATTCTCTAGAACTTCAACAATTTTCAACAATTTCGGAAATTTTTGATTCTAAAAAATTTGGGAATTTGAAAAAATTTCAACTATTTTCAAGACTTTTGAAAATTTTACAAAATGGAGAAAATTCCAACAATTTCCGAAAATTACATAATTTCCAAAAACTTCAACAATTTCCAACAATTTTGGAAATTTTGGAGAATTTCGAAATTTCCAAAAAATTTCAAACATTTTCAAAAATTTAACAAAATTTGAAAAATTTCAACAATTTACAAATATTACAGAATTTATAGAAAATTTTCAAAACTTGCAGAATTTTCCACAATTTTAGAAATTTTGAAAAGGTGTAATAATTATCAAAAATTCCGGAAATTTGCGAAAATTTCAACCATTTTCCAAAATTCAGAAAAATTTTTTAAATTCCATAAAATTGAAAACATTCCAACACTTTCCAAACATTACATAATTTACAAAAATTCTCGAGAACTTCAACAACTTTCAACAATTTTTGAAATTTTGAACATTTCCAAAAATTTGGGCGATTTGAAAAAATTTTGATTATTTTCAAGACTTTGGAAAATTTTTTGAAATTCTAAAAAATTGGTGAAAATTCTAAGAATTTCCAAAAATTAAATAATATCCAAAAACTTCAACAATATTTCCAACAATTTTGGAGAATTTCGAAATTTCCAAAAAATTTCAAACATTTCCAAAAATTCAACAACATTTCAAAAATTTTAACAATTTACAAAAATTACAGAATTTCTATAAATTTTCAAAAACTTCAACATTTTCCGCAATTTCAGAAATTTTGAAATGTAAAAATTCTCCAAAATTCCGAAAATTTGCGAAAACTTTCAGAACTTCCGAAATTTCGATCTTAGGCAATAATATAAAAAGTCCCCACTCCCATTGCAGGATGGAGCAGATAACAAAAAAAAAAGGGTTGAACAGATAGCAAAAAGGAATGGAACAGAGAACGAAAAAAGGGTAGAACAGATAACAAAAATATGGAACAGATAACAAAAGGTTTTGAAACGGATAATAATTGTAACATGGAAAAAGTACCGGAAAAAGAACTGTATAACATAAAAGAAGTGAGCACCCCACACCACCACGGAAAAAAATTGTATAGGAAAAAATTGTACCACCAGCGAAGAATACGGATATAATGTATAAGGATTGTAAATGTTGAGAAAAATTCAAAAATCTTGTAAAGAAAACAAGTATGAATAAATACAATTATAATTATCGAATGACAAACTGAAAATTTTGTTGACATTGAAATGTAAAATTGAAAAGTAAAGGATGCGGGGTCGTCAGAAAAATTGACAGAATATGTCCAGTTGGGTCAAAATACAACTTGAGACCTTTTCGGTTAATGCGGCTTCGACTGTCGTCATGTGAGTGCATTCATCGCTCCAGGTGGAACGCATGGTACCATCCAACTCGAGCATAATTTTTCCAAGTCTTGCCATGTCTTCACTGTTCAACTTTGATGTTACAGTAATGAGAGGGAAGTAGAAAACCCTGTGAAAAATATAACATGACCGCAACATTCAATGAATTTAACAAAATTCAGTTGAATCAGTGGAACAGAAATGAAGAATGCATTTTTACGTGAAAGTGTTGTTTTGTAATCCAAACGTCACTTTATCCAAATGCTTCAAAATGCAACCTTCTTTCGTGATTTTGGTAGTTTTTCCATTTTCATTCGAAACGATCGTGCTTCCATATTTCGAGTCTGTGTCTCTGACTATGAGTGAGGATTTGACGCTACCCTGAATATAAAACAAACTAGTCATTTATACACAAGTATCATAACAATTTACATAGTTTTTATTCGTTTATATTGCACACAATTTTTTTCTGTACTTTCGTCATGTTTTGACAAATTTAAGAGTTACGGAACATGAAATAATTTTGCATTTTTTGATTTTGATCAAGAATCATTTGGAATAATTTTCTGACTCGAGTCAAGTTGTTTGGCTAAAGTTGACTCTTCATTTGTGAATCAATATGGAAAAAAGTGTTGAAATGTTTTTTCTTTAAAAATCAAACTTGATGACTTTGTTCAATTTTTTCTTTTTGGAAATTTTGGATGCTTTTGATAAACTTTAGTGAATTGTATTTTATTTATATTAAAAATTTGGTCAATCATATTGAAAGAAGCATAAAAGTTGATTTTAATCACCTCCGAAGATTGTTGTATTTCAACGGTAAGTGAGGCATGTGTTTTGCTCACAGAAGTATCCTTGCTCAAAATTATTTCCCCAAATTTTCTTCCTACTTGTGTGACCTTGCTCGATCTCAAGTAGAATATATTTCCTGAAAATCAAGAAGCATTCAATAAATTTCCAAATCTCCACCAAGTAAAAATTTCGAAAAAAAAAAAAAAACAACTAGGGTTGCCAAGTGGCCGGAAATAGACCGACCCGCCCAGTAATTTAGCCGAAGAGCCGGAAACCGGTAAAAAATAGGAAAACGGGCTAAAAGCTGGTTTTTTACAAAGCACTTACATTTCAGAACATGTTGTTCAAATTTCCCAAACGAAGACGAAATTTACTATGTATTATGTACGCATAATTCATCGAATGTTTGCATATTGCACTTTTTTTCCACGTAAAAATTGATTTATTGATACGGGCGAACGCAGATAGGGGGTGTAAGGGGTTAAAACCCCTCCCAAAATTTGTAAGATTAATTTTTTTGTTAGTAAAATGAGTAAAAATTCAGTAATTGTCAGAATGTGTGCTTTACAATCTCGAAGATTCAATACAGGGGACTTCTGTTTAGCTGAACCATTCTGTGATGTAAACATTCGTTTAGCTGAACTCAGGGGGAATCCCCTCCACTGCAAGGAGATTTCTCGAAGTGACCGCTCTTTGGCTATCACTTCGAGAGAAGGGCACAAAATAATACCGTTCTCTAATCACGTTCCACGGGTCTGTTTTCACACAAAAGTAGTGGGGGGAAAAGGGGAAGCTTGAGTTCAGCTAAACGAGCAAAAATTGTTTAGGTAAATGAATGGAAGTTCAGGTAAACTAGAGTTCAGCTAAGTGGAAGTCTCCTGTACTTCAAACTTCCAAATTTTTGTAGAATTATAATATATTAACTGATAGAATTAAGAACTTCGAAAAAAAAAATCTTAACAAAGTTGAAAATTTTGGATCGTCTGAAACTTCCAAAAATTATGAAATTTTTAAGCATTCAGAATTCTGGAATTTTTTATGATTTTACAAATTTCGACAATTTTGAAAATTCAAGTGATTCTGAAAAACTGATGATTTTGGAAATTTTTGAAAATTCTGAAGATTAGGAAAGTTTAGAGATTCTCGAAAAATTATGAAACTTCTCCATAATTCCGAAAAACTTGTGAATATGTCAAAATTTGAGACTTTATAAATTCTAGTCATTTCAGTGTGTTTTATATAATTATAGTAATTTAACAAATTCTCAAAATTCCAAGAACTTAAAAAATTTTAAAGATTCCGCAAATTCTTTAAATCTCAGGAACTTTAGAATGTTATGAAGAATCGAAGAATCCTGAAAAATCGGAGCATTCTAAAAATTTGTCAAATTTTCCAATATGGAGAGAAATTCTGAAATTATAAGAATTTCAAGCACTTTGCATATATTCAAATGTTCGGAGTATTTTTATTACAATCCAAAAATTTCAAAAATATTCAAAAATTTCAAGAGTTTCGAGAATGTTGAAAAAAATTAAAAATTACGAGGATATAAAAATTTTTAGATATTTCGAAAATTATGTGGACTTAAAAAATGTTGGTAATTCAAAGTGATTCAATATACACTTGTAAAGCTTTACAATATTATGAATTCCAAATTTTAGAGCATATGGAAAATAATGACAATTGATAGTTTAGAATTAAGATGTGTAAATCTAAAATACGAAAATTGCAAGGCGAAATAAACTATTGTGAGACCGAAAAATTGAAGGGTTTGTACGTTTGAAACTCGAAAATTGACGATTCAAAACTTAAAAAATATATGTAAGACATTTTTTTTGGAAACCCCTCCCAAAAATTTTTTCTGAATTTGCCCCTGCTAATATACATGACCTTATATAAAAGAGATATCGATTGCCGATTAAAAAAGTTTTCTGAACCTAAAAACCTTTTTTTTTTTTTTAATTTTCAGAGAGCATCAGGCTTTCAGAAAATTCAGACTTGGCAACCCTAAAAACAACATTGTCAACTAAATGCCAGTTCTGGGAGGACCAAGTATAGTAAACGCATTTTCTGATTTTTCATAAATTATCGAATTTCGGACGATAACATACATTACATGTAAAATTTACTGAAACAAAAACAATCCGTCGGCATCAAATACTGTAAACAAAAGAATACATGTCATTTGTCGATTATGAGTGTGACATTTCTATTACCTTCCGAATTCTTCAACAAATACATGTTGACCAGCAATCTGCAATGTTTGCCAATGTTTGCTGTACTTTCAAGTGGCGATTTAATTAATTTTTTTCTAAATAAAACCGTCTAACAAAACAATACATAACGACGGCAATTTTACAAGATTCGAGACCTAACCTGACCTGACGTTTACATGCGAATCAAGATGGCGATATCTTCTCATGTAAACAGCCCTAAAATTCGCAGAAAATTGAATTAAACACAAAAAAAATTGAACGAAATGCAATCAAATTTCGTTTATTTGCATATTAAAATGGATTTAAATTCGACCTCAATTCCAAAGTCATTGCAAATTTTAAATTGTAATAATAAAAAAATAAGGTGGACATTTTTTATAAATTGTATGGCCTCAATCGCCTCAATAGCTAACGCCGCCACAGTGATCTGTAATACATATACACTGGATAGCTAATGGGATAGGTGGGGATGACCCCAATTGAACGTCGCCATTAAATATATGTATATAGATATATGATTCAATGTTCTTGGTCGGCCATTTGTAGGTATTCGGACAGGACATGCGCGATAGAGCGGCGCGAAATTAAAAATCAGTCATTTACCCCGTGTAAATTTAAATGTCGCGCTGATTTAGCGCGCATGTCCTGTCCGAATACCTACGAATGGCGCCGTCCAATTGGGGTCAGAGAACTAGTGGTGGGGGAGTAGGAATCAGCTATCCAGTGTTTTTACAGATCAGAGCTATCCAGTCACCAGTGTATGTATATCAATGTATATTACAGATCAGTGGAGGTATGCGACCTGGCAGCCCAGTTTGTCAGTTGGCGCGCGAGATTGACGAAGAATCTTTGTTTTTTCACACCTTCGTTTCGATTGGTTTCAATATTCATAAAAACGTGGTTTCCTCTCTGATTTCGCTCCAAGCATTCGCCTATTTTACGTGTTTTCCACACTTGTTAATTCACCTCCATGCTCATTTTTCAATTTCTGTAATTTCCTTCGCGGAGCGAGTTGAAAAAGTGACAATTTTCCCATCGAACTGTCACATGTTTCGCGTCCCTTTTTGATAATATGGTTTTTTCGGTTTGCGTCTCTTGGATTTGGGATTAACGAACAAGGATTTCATCATCTCAAGTGTCTTATTTCTACAAAAGGTATTTACATTATTTGTGTTTTACCGAATCGGTGGTTTATTTTGCATGGCTTTTTCTAGTTTAGAAAGTGGACAATTCAATGACCTCGAGAACGAATGCCGAATCGTCTCTCTCATGCTTTCCAGAACCACGAGTTTAGTAAGAGTGTTTCTTGAGCGCTGACTAAGAAACGAGCGATAATGAGAACAATGTATCATTTATTCGGCCGAGTTTGTTTTGGGTTTTTCATTGTTTGTGGAGCTAGTTGTATTATTGTGGCCGAGGTTAGTATCAATATGTGCAATATCTTTGATGAAGCAATTGTGAGGAAAAAGAGTGTCATTCACTGTAGTTTGAATGAGCAAGCATTGTTTCGAAAATTGCTTGTCAGTGGCTGCGTTACGTACGTAAATATATCTATTGATTGAAAATCATCAATATAAGTAATAATTAAAAAGTTATGCCCGAAAATATTTATTTTGGGACATGGATATTTCGGTAATAATACATTCCTGTCCGGGGATAATTAATGCGAAAATTGTTGTTTATTTGATGATATATTATTGTGTTGCCCTAGCTGTTTCCTCACTGGATCCAAAGTCAGGAAATACATCGTTGAAAATGTATACAACTACGTTTAATTATGTATAATTCCGAAGTGTTTTGGAATGAAAATAATCAGGGTCGTAGCCAGAAATTCGGTTCGTGGAGGGTCAAATTATTATGTAAATTGAACCAAATGTATATGAAATTCATGAAAAATTTTTTTAGGGCTATTCAGTTCTATTACATATAACCTTCGCGAAATTTGCCTTGAATTCAGAATTTTTACATTCGCGGAATCCAGTAAGTTTTAGAAATCTAGCGATTCTGAATTTCGAATTTCAAGTTCGGAATATCAGAGAATTTAGTAACTTCCAATACTTG
>JAPYZK010004448.1:0-12767 GCA_030522785.1 Platygaster equestris
CTGAATTTTGGCAAATTTTCAGAATGATAGAATTTCCAAACATTAATGTTCGGAAATACTATCATTCTGAAAATTTTCCAAAATTCAATTCATTAAAAATCGTCAGAACATGAAAAATTCCAAGAATTCATAAAAATTGGAAAGAGAAAAGGAAAAAAGTATCAAAATTCAGCGCGACCAGAAGATTTTTCGCTCAAACCCTGAGCCCCGAGATAATATACTTCAAAAAAAAAAAAACCGAAGAAGTGGCAACCGTAAGTATAACAATAAGTATAATATTGCACGAGTCGGAAAAAAGGTAATTTCTAGTAGCTTGCAAACACCCTTGACGAAATCACGCTGCACATACGCGAGATGTCTGCATGACGGTGTACCAAATATTCGGTACGTTGAATGCGCGTTATTTGCCATAATCGAAGCTCTGCACCCTCGTACGTACGAGATCGGCGGTGCAGCTGGAGCCCTCTTTTTTGCGCAGCTGCCCTTCGAGTGTCGCAAGGGCTGGTCCCATCATGGGGGCCCAATGACGCAGAATCTGCCCCGCAAATAAATTGGCTCGTCTCGGTAGCGTGCGCTCGCGCACGCTCCTATCATGCCATCCGTAAAGCCTAATCCTTTTTCGATTGTCAATCAGTTTCGTCACGCATCCAGCCCGGCGGTGACAATGCATAATGTTGTCGTGACAAATATCGCCGCCAAGTGTATCAATATGTATTTAGCCCCGGGAAACGGTGTCGCTCCCATTGTCTATACTGCTGGCACCACATTCGGGACAAATCAATCTCGCCCCGCACCGTCATCAATAAACGTTAATTAACTTGACGCCGGCGTTTTGATGATTACTACAATATAAGTTCGCTCGTGAAAACAATTTGCTCGATACATGGGGTCGTGATTGTTGCATCAAGTCAATATCTGCGACTCGTACAGACATAATAAGTATGTTCGAGTGCAGGTCGCTGCTAAAGGGTTGCGAATAATTTTTTCCTTGAACCGAAAAATCAAACATTGTTGACTGCACCCCACCCCTCCCCCGTGCAGTATCCACCACTGCGGAACCCTACACGACGACTTCGGTTTGCAAATCGCGCGTACGACGAGCTCATATGGTAAACGATCGGCTCGCAAAATGTAAATCGCGCGTACGAAAAATAAGATGGGCGCGCGAGTAAGGCAAGGCGAAGAAAAGAGGCTTTCAGCCGCGTGCAGGGGAGCGGGGCATTGACGGCTCAATTCCATTGTTGACAGAGAGACATTGCGCAGCCCGTTGATTCGTGACTGTCGTGACACGCGAGAAAAGTGGCATTAATGAAGTGGAATTGCATCGGACAGGTCTGACGAGGCGGTCGAGTGCTTGTTTAGCTCACTATCTAAGACAAATTCGCTGTCTTGTAAGCGACACCGAGGGTTGTTCCGATGTGACGAGCCAGGGGGCTTTGACGCCAAATCACGCGATTACGTGTCCCCGCTGCAGGCTCGATTTCGTGGCACCTCATTTCGCATTTCGTGCCCCGAACCCTCACACATTATGCGACTTGATCAATTTTTTATCCCGGCACGTTGACTTTTTCAGGCCCTGGGAATTTCGTCTGACCGTTTTAAACGGCCGGGTTTGCCCTGCTTGCACCGGCTATGGCGAGTGTCATTGTCCCCGACACGCGGCACGATCTTCTCAATTATGATATTATCGTCTTTTTAGTCGAGCTTTCGCAGCCTCCTGATTTCATTTTGACTATATACTTTCATATTCATTATGATATCATTCCCAGTGCGCTTGAGCTCGTGTAAATATACTCTGACATAATTACCCGCAATTATTATAACACCGATTACGCGAACCTCGAGCACGTCAGGGCATTGCAGTTGGATCGATTCCACGAAATACCCGTTCCCCATCATTCTCAATGTCTTTCTCGCATTTAGCTCGCCCCGAGGATTTGCATAAATTAGATTTTATCCTTCCGAGAACATTCATTCGTCTCCTCCGCGAGCGTGTATTTATGGCCGATGTGGAACAGTGTCGTCGCGCTCGACATTTCTCGCATCTAGACCTGCAGGTTCGTGCCCAAAATAACACTTAACAATTGAAATTACGATTGTGTCATAACAACAATCTGTTCAGTTATTTTTTACTTCACAAGATTCATCCACCAAAACTTGTTTCCTAATACACTCGCAGTTACTTGGATAATTTTTCAAACTTGCGCTCGATCCTTTAATGCGACAGATAAACCTCCAAAGAACCCCAAAAACAATGACCATCAATCACATCGACTCACCCCATACTCCTATCAAAAAGTACTCAACGCGCATCCCACATTTATTTTGGGACACGGATACATACATATATTTTTATGGATCATCATCGTAGCAGGAAAACATTTTTCTTGCAGCAGTTCGCACCTAAAGCGTAAGACAATAAATCACGAAAATCCACTGGACGAATTTTATTACCAACGCCTACGCGTATACACATACCCATCCCCTCCACAGGGGATTAATTATCGCTCCTAGGAATTAGGAACGACCCTACACCAAGAGGAGCAGAAACGACTTCCTTCCCTGCTGATGTACCAAAGCAACTCGAGCTTGAGTATAACTTGTTGAATTTCCCGGTAACCGTGCACCCTCTTACACAGAGCGGTCATTCGTGGGGATTCCGAGGCCTAATCACCGCTATCTTTAAGAAGACATCACACCCCCGAGGGTACGACTTGTTCAGGGACATTTGAGCGTTTTTTCGAATTTGCGGGTTATTATGTAAGCAGGCCGTTTCGGGGCCCCTGGACGTATCAACAAAATGTCCGTTAATTTATTTTGTGCGGTCAATAAACTGTATACAACTTCCATTTGACTGTTGATTGATATTATTATAAGTTTTTCATGATTTAGGGGTCATTTAAGTATTATGTAACGCATTTTTTGGCTGTCAGAGCCCCCCCCCCCCTCCACCTAGGTGTTATGTAATGCTAACAAATTTTAATTTGCCTTTGCTGAGCAGTACAATTAACTTGAATAGATGAATGGATCACTGAATTCTTTTCGAAGTGATGTATCTTCTTTCAAAATTGATATAAACACTGCAATTAACTATTATTTCGTTTCAGAGATTTAATATCAATTTGTCAGAGAAATTCGGAAAATGTTGAGAATGTTATAAAATTTCAAAGTTTCGGAAAATTGCAGGATTCGGATGATGTTTACTTTTAGAACTTGCAAAGTTCTGGAAATTTGGAAAGTTTTGAAGTTTTGAAAAATTTCAACGTTTTGAGGCCTATAGGCCTATAATTTTGAAGTTTCGGAGAATTCGTATGAATTTTGAAAATCCGGAAACTTTACAGTTCTTGAATTTTCAAGTTCTAACGAATTTGCATCGATGTTGAAGTTGGGAACAATCTTAAAGTTTTGAAGAAGTGAAGTTTTTCAAGTTTTCGAACGAAAATTTGATACTACTAAAATTTTGAAAAGTTACAGAGGTTTTAAGTCTTAGAAGTGTAAGGAATTCTCGAAGGAATTTAATTCCTATGAGGGCAAAAATTTTGAAGTTATTGCGAATGTTATGACATTTCGAAGTTCATGAAAAATATGGAAGTTCAAAAAGTCTCAATTTTCAGGATTTTTGGCGTTCTAGATATTTAAGAAGTTTTTGATTTTTTGAGAATTCTGACATTTTGAGGTTTAGAAGTTTCAAAATTTTGGGATTTTGCGGAGTTTCGAAAAAATTTAGATAGATTTTGAAGTTTAAAAAACTCGTAAGTATCCGAATTTTCAAGTCTTGACGAATTCGCATCGATGAAGTTTGGCAGATCGAATTTCAAAGTTTTCATGTTTTTCAAGTTTTCGAACTTTTGAAATTTGAGAAAATTAAGATGTTTTAAAATTGTGGATAGTTATAAAGTTCAAAAGTTGAAAACATTTAAGAAATTTACTAGTTCGGAAGTTCGAAAGTTGTTAAGAATGTTATAACATTTCGAAGTTTTCAAATATTTCCAAGTGTAAATGTTGCTAATTTTCAGAATAATTATTGAAGTTCTCAAAATTAGGAAACTTTCAAAGTTTCAAAGAAATTCAAAATTTTGAGGCCTAGAAGTTATGTTATGTATTTCGTCCAAATTTCGCGGTATATTTTGACAATTTTTAAGAATTTTGAGGAATTATCGAAAACTTTCTATGCATCCTTATAATTCTTAATTCTTGATTATTCTCGATTCTTGATATAAATCTTTTTTCTGAACGAACTGTTTGATAAAAAAATTGCCATAATTAATTATTCTCCTGAAGTTATCCAAAATTTGCTCGGCGCAGTTTACTCGTCCTGACCCCCATCAAGCAAACCAAAGCTTCGCACTCGATTCGCGAGCTCTACACTTGGCGCTTTAATAATAAAATGTTGCATTGTCATTTGGAGGGTCGCCAGGCTCGAGGGTGTTTTCGTCACACGAACATTGTCATCGCGTGCGCGCAACCGCGTAGACCGCGTAGGTGTGCATGGGTACCTTCGAGCCTAAAGAACCGTTCTCACTTTGCGGTTATTTATGGCCGTTCCTCCACAGCACGCACCCTCCGCGTGCCTTTTTTCACCCCGCACATGCAGAGGCCGCGCTTTTTCGCGATTATCCGAGCAAAGAGCGAAAAGTGCGAAATAAAACGCGTTCAGGGAAATACAAACGCCCTATGGCGGGTCAAAGGGCGACGCTAATGTGGCTTAGCGCCACATTTATAGGGTGTTGCGTGCCGAGTTTCCCGTGTAACGTTATTATACATTATGTATACACTCCCTCGAGTCTTTCAACTTGAATTAGCTCATTTTCGTCTACTGATTCAACCTGCTGCGGTGAATTTGTAACATCTTACATTGAAATTTGACACTTTTTGGACTTCAAACTCCAAATATCTTATGGATGTGGATGTTTTCTTTAGTGTATTACACGTTTACGAGTTTTTTGGCAATCAACACTCGTCCCACTTGGAACATGTCAGGAATTTTCTAACTGGATATTTTGGAATTCTGAAATTTTTATTATTATTATTGTTATTCATTATCAATCAACGGGCATAGCCCAATATACATATGTAGAATAAGAAGATATAGCGCAATATATGTATAAATTCAACTTAAACATTAATTAATAATAGATTTAAGTATATACAAATTTCGTTCTCGAAAGGAGTAATAGAAATCGAAGGGCTCTAAACTCCCTTACAAATTGCTAATGGTTCGAAACGATACAAAAGAGTTTTCAGTCTGTTATAAGAAACGTCGAAAAGATCAACTCTAGTGTTCCAAAAATTGCCTAGGTCACGTCTACCTATAGCGTCACAAGATCTTGAACTAGCTCTACGTACCTCAATATGAAACAGAAAAAAATTACGTAACTGACGTTGAGAGACATATAAACCGAAAAGCCAGAGTAACTCAGGTGATGGAACATGACCATTGACAATTTTACGAGGCCAAAAAAACTTTTTACCCTTTGGCACATACGATACTTTATACACCGAAGACAATAAAAAGGTTTTTCGGGCCCGAGCAGGCCAATGAAGGGCCGTTTATTGCACTGAGGTGTATAAATGTATAAAATGAAATACATAACGAGTGTCCGACCGCGAAATTGGCAAACTCACTGTATCCGTAAATAATCTGAAAAACAAAATTCAGACATTTTGACGGCATGGCACGGCCGGCAAACCAAAAGTTCCCACACGTCGTAAATAATTTACGGAAAAAAATCACACTTGGGAAAGAAAAAAAAGGGCGCTACGAGTGAAAAAGTTGGCGAAACGAGATTGAAACTTGCACTCCAAGTTTAATGTGGTTACCGAGAAAATTGCACTCGACACTTTTCAAGCCTGGCAAGAGAGCCGAGGGGGTTCGTTTTTCGCCATTTTTATTTCAGCAAAATGAGACGGGAACAAGTGGAGTCGCAAGAGCATCTCGGTCCTCGAGGTTTCACTTAATTCCTGTACTTTTTTTGCGAGCGTGTAACGCGCTCGGTGCGCGCTGCACTCGCGACTTAATTGCGAGGGCACCGAGGGTCCTAAGAGGCGACGCGCGATTACGACTCATCGGCCCTGGAAATTAATAACGGAAAGAGAGAGAGAGAGTGAGAGAAAGCCTGTGCAACATGCGCGCACTCGAGCGCAGCACGAGGGGAATACTTTTAATTACACCGCATTGATCCCACAAAATGTATGGTCCTTTCGCATCGAATAATAATCACGAGAAATGGGAAATTCTACGGTGGCTGCTCGAATTCAAATGCTTGCGTTTTTGAGTTGCATTTACAGTAGAGCGAATAATGTACGTGTTATAGTTTATTAATGGAGATGGGGAACCGAACATTAATTTGTTCGCTCGAGCTTTTGTCGGATTTTTTGTCAAGTTAATGACACCCATTATTGCAGAAGTATGGAAATATTCGATGACAGTTTTGACAGTGCATTTTTGTCATTCTGTCAGATATGAGGTGCTGACCGATTTGGATGATGAAAAACATGTACGATATAATTTTCTAAACTTGAATAACTTTACTAATGACGTAGGTAATCAGCAATGACAGTTGAAATGACGTCAGCTTGTGTCAGGAAAGTATTATCCCATCTTTTGAACCCGTCAAGTCTGAACTTTTTTTTCAAAGTCCGCGAGAAATTACACTTGTTTAATTACTTTTTATTCAAATTGAATAAACTGGGTCAGGGAATCTAGTCAAAAATGACGTAAAACTTACCACGCTCGCACGGACTCTGGGTAACATGCGCTATCTGGGTTCATCATCTTCCGCTCGGTATCTGACCTGGAAATAAAAGATACGACAATTAAAACGCAGCGAAAGACGCTGGACTAGGTTTATTTCTCACGTTACAATTTTGGATTAATTCGGTTATTATTTTCTGCCCAGACGTGATGAAATGCAATGGGAACAAAATTCAGTTTCTTTATTGATTATCATTCCTTAATTATTTATCATCATCATAAGTTTTTCCATGCGGCAGTATAATTTATGATGAAAACCCACAAGGGCAACTCTGATGTAATTAATTGAATTTCTCTTATTGATAAATCCAACTAAGATCGAGAGAAAAGGGCACTTGATCCTCGTTGTCGTGAATTATTATATCTATTATCCGAAATTGAACACCGCTGAATACACACGAGACATGAAAATTTATTCACAATGCTGCGCTGATGAGTGAATACCATGAATTCGATGTATTACTTTCAAACCCCAGGACGCTATTTTATCATTTTTTATTATTTATACATATTGACGACTAGATAAAGAATATATGCGTGATGATTTTCGAAATTTAACAAATTTTGTTTTTGAACTGTGAAAATTGTTCAATTCATCAAGTTGCCATTACGCAGAGAATCGAATGTTAATGACATTCAGTTTCCATGGAACCGTAAATTTAGTAAGTTGTAGACATTCGTAGAAGACCGCGCAAGTTCGTAAAATTCCATTTGGATAAAATTAGAATTACATGAGAGTCTGACTTTGTGTTACTCTGAGCTGATAGAATTTACGACTTTCAATATATTTTCAAATCGAGAAATTATGATTTCACGAAATTTCGAATGAATGGAAAATTTTTTCATGAAACCGTATATTTGGGTCAAAAAAAATTTCAACCGTTAAAAACAAATCTCCGCAGGTTTAAAAACTCCAGAAATTTCTATCTCATAGAATTTATCATTTACGTGTTTTTAGTATTAGATGACGCAGCTCCGAATTTACAAAATAATTGTCCACTTATTGCATTCATGTAATTCATGGAAATAAGCAGACAAATTTATTGGATTTGGAATTCGAAAAACTCAAGCTGACGAGAATTTCGGAGCCAAGAAAATCCGACTCTGGAAGTTTTCAAGTTGACGAAAGCAAGGTGCAACTGCACACTTGAAAAATCATAATTTTTGTAATCGGCCTGCAGATTTTGGAACGGATGATAATGTGAGACAGAATCAGGTGCAGGATTTTCGGTTGATGAACTAATTGACGAGGAGAAATAATGATAATTTATCATTTTCGAGAGACCGTATGAATATTGGCGAGGCAAAGCATGCAGGAAACTTGGGTGGAAAACGTGAGAACCCCATCTGCCTGATCTGCCTGATCTGCCTGGCGGACGTGAACGGTGAACGGTGAAGGGAAGGGGGCGTTGAGTGTGCGGAGGGTGGAAATCACTGCCCGCAGCCATTACGCATTCAGGCGTACCGGTCGCGTGAGCTACCCTGATGTGTGGGAATGCTTTTATGTGCGCTACTGATTCGAGGGGTGGTGGTACTAGGAATGTGATTTTTGAACGGGGGTGCATTTGCGATGGCGTGTCGGGTCTACGGCAGTCTACGCGTCGTTCACCACCGCATGTCCGCCCCCCTAGCGTTTCGCGTCTTCTACTTTTTATTTCTCATCATCCCAATTATGTACGATTCATGAATTATTACGGACGCAGCCTGCAATTACTGATGTTACAGAATGACGCTTCAACGATCCTATTACAAAATCAACGATCGCAAATCAAGAATTTTTGGGGACGTATCCAGGAATTTCGTACGGGGGGGGGGGAGGGGGGTTAGGGTGATTTTCACTCGAAATTAATTCAAAAAATTAAAAAAATAAAGTTTTTTTAGAGAATTATGAGCATTTATTAAATTGTTGGAATTTTTGAAACTTTTTGAAATTTCTAAAATTTGCGGAATTTGTGTAATTCTTGAGATTGTTGAACTTGATTAGACTTTTGAAACTTTCGAAATACCCTAAACTTCAAAAATTCGCGAAATCGTTGAAAATCTTGAAATGTTTGAAATGTTCAAAATTATCGAGTTTCTCAAAGTATTAGAAATTCGTGAAATTTTCGGAATTTTTATAACTATTGAAGTATTGTATATTTTCAGAATTTTAAAAACTTTTTCGTATCTCTAAAATTTTCAAAATTTTAGAAATTCTGAAAAGTTTCAAGATTTTTAAAATCCTCTGAACTTTGAAATTTATCAAAGGAGTCGAAGTCTTGAAATATGTTAAAAATGTTCATACTAAACAAAAGTTTCTCAAAATTTTAGACATTCATGAAATTTGAAAAATTTTAAAAATTATGAACACTGCCTCAGTTCTCAATATTTTCGAAACTTTTTTTAATGTCTGAAATTTCTGAAATTTTTGGAATTCTGAAAATTGTAAAAATACTGAAAATTCCGAAATTCTCCAAATTATTGAAAATCTTGAAATGTTACAAACTATCAAGTTTCTCGAAATGTGAAGAATTTTTAAAAGTTTCGTAATTTTAAGAATTACGAAAATATTGTAATTTTTCATAATATTTAAAACATCTGCAAATATCTGAAAAATTTATGAAAATTTTGAAGTTCTTCAAATTTTTGAAATTCCAATAACTTCCAAAATCCTCAAAATACTACAGACTTTAAAAATACTCAAAACTGTTGAAAATCTTGGAATGTTAAAAATATTCCAAATTATTAAGTTTCTCGAAATGTTAAGAATTCGTCAAATTTTCGTAATTTCAAGAATTATGTGTAGTATTCTCAATTTTTCGGAATTCCGGAATGTTTTGAATTAAGGCTTTTGTTCATATCCAACAATATGCATATTCAAAAAATTGAGACTTCATAAATTGTAGAATTTTTTGAAAAAATTAGAATAAGTTCGCACTGTTTACAGAGTTCGAAGATTTTGAAATCTTTACAAACATCCAAATTTTTTTGAGAATGTTTTTTTTTATGATTTGGAAGTTTTTGAAATAATATTTCGATTGAAAAAATATTATTCAGACAAGTTGAAAGTTTTTATTGAACTTGGAAAATTTGCAATTTTTGCAAGAGCTTAGAAATTTGTGAATTTTTGAAAAAATTAAACATTTTTTCGAAATATCTGGATGTTGACAAATATTATAAAATTTAAAACTCCCCCGAAAATTTTCTATCATTTAAAAAATGTACAATGTCACAGCAAAAATCGAAAAAATGGTAAAATGTCACCAAAAATTGGTTACATTAAGTCAAATTTTCTTCCAAATCCGTAAAATTTGCAATTCATCCACAATTTTGGAAATCCCCGACCCCGTGCGAAAATTCATATTTTCCAGGATTTTTAAATCATCAATATATTCCATTAATTGTGAATTTTTTAAATAACCGTGAAGAATAGCTTTTCTCGTACAATGATGCACAATATTGAATTCCCGAATTCCAAAAAAATCCAAGTTACTCGAATATTGTCGACGATTTGGATATTGTGTGAAATAATGAATAATTCCACAGGAGTACATACAAAATTTGCAAAATATACCAAATTTTGCGACCAAAGTGAAATTTCGCAAATTGAATGTCAAAAGTTGGTACATTGAGAGAAGATATATTTTCTGTTAAGATACGAATATTTGGTTATGGCGAAATGAATATATATAATATATATCCGCTCCAAACATATGACATTTTCAATTAAATATGACGTGTTAACAGTTAACAAATTATTTCGAATTCAAAGTTTCATATATTTGGGGCAAATTTATATTTATTTCGCCATAAGCAAATATATATAATATACGTATACGTATATTGACAGTAAATATATCTTCTCCCAGTGTAAAGTGATGTAAATTTCAAAAACTACCAACATCCAATCAATATTGAATAAAATAAAATCAGTAATAACTTCGAGTGATGTAAATTTCAAAAACTACCAACATCCAATCAATATTGAATAAAATAAAATCAGTAATAACTTCGATTATTGTCCAAATTTTGGAAAATGCCAAGAGGAAAAGTCTTAGGATTTTATGGGGAATCTATGGTTCCGCTGTTACGGTGCTTTTGGGACAACCTGAAAATGTACAGCCCAACTGTGACTGATCCCATGATTTCACCATTTTCATCACCTTCACTGTTATAATTGAGCAAATTTTTTTTACCACATGAAAGCCCAGTACAATAATCACGTAATACGCCATGAAATAAATCAACAACAAAACCGAGAACCATATTATCACGCGTCAAACTACAGTATGTAATAAGATTAATTTCGTCAACGTAAGCGGCAAATATATGACACCGCATTATACCGGGAATACGGCAAGTGAATCGTCGCTTCCGCCGAGCAGACATTCAAATTCGAGTCAACTTGACAATGCAAGGCTCCATGGTCGCTCACCACTATTTTATGACTACTCTTATACACCATTGCAGACTCATCTGCATTGTGATACACGCTTCATTTGACAGAGGAATGTGCGATCCTCACTTTTTTCATCTTGAGTGTTAAATACCATGCATCAAAACCGTACGTAATTGACCTTTACATTACTAGTACGGTAAAGACTACTTTACGCGACTCAAGCCTCAAAAGTGGTACTTCAAAGATCTTTTTAGGTCCTCGTCGCGTAAAATACAGTACCGCCCATTCGGGCAAAAGCTAATTTTACCGAAACGATTACAGTCCTCGGCTTCGCCTCGGACTGCAACTCTTCTTCGCCTCGGACTGCAACTCTTCGTTTTGCAAAATCAGCACTACTCCGAATGGACGGTAATGTACTATTACCGTACTCCTTTACGGTGCGAAAACGTTTCTACCATACTCGTAATGTAAAGTATCGTACATTATTCGGACGAAAAATCATTTTCTCACACGTGTGATTGTATTCCTCGGCTTCACCTCGGACTACAACCTTCACACTCGTGGAAAATATTTTACCGTCCTAGTAATGTAATATACTATTGCCCAAGCAAGTAGCGGGGGGAGGCTTCATGTGGAAAGTATATTAAAAAAAAAAAAAAAAAAACAATACTGTTCTTCACCAGTGTCAACATTTTCGAGAAACTTGATAATTTTGAACATTTAAAACATTTCAAGATTTTCAACAATATTGGGCATTTTCAGAGTTTGAATGATCTCTAGAATTTTACAAGTTTTTAGAAGTTTGGAAATTTTTAGAATTTCAAAAATATTGAAAATTTCGAAGTTTTAAAAAAGTTTCAAAAATTCAAAATATTTTCATAATTTTTCAAATTGAGTACGAAATTTTTACGATTCCTTAACATTTCGAGAAACTTAATCATACTAATTTGAAATATTTTCAACATTCCAAGATTTTTAACAATTTTGAGGATTTTAAAAGTTTGAAGTATTTTTAGGATTTTGGGAGTTGTTGGAATTCTGAAAATTTTTAAAATTTCAAAGTTGTTATTTTCAGAGATTTGTAAAAGTTTAAAAAATTATGCAAATTTATAACATTTTCAAAATTGTTGAAATGAAGAAAATTTATTGAATGTTTTACATTTTGAGAAACTTGATAATTTGGAGCATTTTTAACATTATTTCAAGATTTTCAACAATGCTAAGCATTATCAATGTTTGAAGTACATATTTTGAAGATTTCAGAAGTTAGTGGAATTTGGAAATTTCAATAATTTTAAAATTGTCGTTAATTCGAGAGAATTGTAAAAATTCTGAAAATTAACGATAGTTTCATAATTTTTGAAACTACGAAAATTTTACGAATTCTCCACACTTCGAGTAACTTGATAATTTGGAACGTTCCAAGATACTCAACAATTTAGAGAATTTCAAAAGTTTTTAGTATTTTGACAATTTTCAGAATTCCAAGAATTTCATACATTTCACAAATTCGAAAAAGTTTTGAAAATCTTGAGAATTAATGCAGTCATCATAATTCTCGAAATTTCGAGAAACTTTTGTTTAGTTAAAACATTTTCAACATATTCCAAGATTTTGGACGATTCTGATAAATTT
>JAPYZK010004450.1:0-10426 GCA_030522785.1 Platygaster equestris
AAAAGTTAATTATACATAGACAAATTCGCTAGTATAGTAATAAATTTCTAGATCGTCGGATTTATGAATCCGGAAAATCCTTAAAAACTAGTTTGTCCTCAACTTCTACCCAAAATAATAGTGAAAATCCCTAGCGAGTCCTTCGGAACTAGAAAAGGACACTCCAAGCCGACAAAAAAAGGAATTTAACGAGCGCAGAAAATTTTGCACTAAATTACTAGGAAAGATTGAAACCACTCACCTCCTGTCCGCAGAGCCGGGATGGGAAATTTTGTTGACTCCAACTATTAACATCTAAGTCTTTATCTATGAGTATTTAAGACTCGTACTCGCAAATTTTTCGGACTTGGGTAAAACCAGGCCGACAACAGAGTTCCAGAATGCAATTCAATCAAGAAAATTATAGTTATACTAAGTTTTAATGCGTAAAATAAATTAAGACTGTTAATAAAAAAAAAGAACAAGTTCCAACAGTAAAAAAAATTACCGTATCACGTTTAACCTTTAACTTCTGTCCTCGTACCTCTGACCTCTGCCTCAGTCTCAGTTCCTATCTCAGTCTCTGCCTCCGTTTCTGTTACTGTCTCTGTAACTGAATCATAATTCGTCTATGTCTCTGTCTATGTTCCTGTTTTGGTCACTGTCTATTTGTTTGTCTCTGTCTCTGTCACTATCTTAGTCTTTGTCACGGTCTTCGTCTTCGTCAGAATGTTGGTCTCAGTCTCTGTCACTGTCTTTCTTCCTGTGTCTCTGTCTCTGGCTCCGTCTTAGTCATTTTTTTCCGCAGTCCCTGTCTCAGTCCATGTTTCTGTCTATGTAGCTGTTTCTGACCTATGATCTACGACCTCTGACTTTCGAACTCTGACCGCTGACCTTCGACTTATAAACTTTAACGTTTGACCTATAACATCCAACCTCTGACTCCTGACATCTAACCTCTGACTTCTGACCACTGACCTATGACCTTCGACCTCTGACCACTGAACTCTGACCTCTGACGACTCGAATCTTCTACTCCTGACCTCTGATCTCTGACCTCTGAATCCTGACTTCTGACCACTGACGTCTGACCTGTGACCTCTGACCTCTTACTTCGAACCTCTGACTTCTGACCTTTATTATCTGACATCCGACACCTGACCTCTGAACTCTGATCTCTGACCTCTGACCCCTGACTTATGACCTCTGACATCTTACCTATGACCTTTCACCTATGACCTTTGACCTTTAACCCCTGACTAATGACATCTGACCTTTGACCTATTACTTCTGAGCTGCAATTTCTGACCTCTGACCTCTGACGTCTGACCCTTGGGATCTGACTTTAAACCTCTGACTTTTGAAGTCTGACCTTTGACATTTTACCTTCAATCCTCTACCTTACACATCTGAATTTTTACCTCTGTCCTCTGACATCTGACCTCTGACCTATGACATCTGACCACTAAACAATGACCTCTGATCTCTGACATCTAACATCTGATCTCAGACCTTCAACTTCTGACCCTTGACCTCTAACATATAACCTCTACCCTCGACCTCTGACCTGTGATCTCTGTTTCTTGATCTCTGACTTCTGACCTCTGAACTTTGACCTATAACCTCTGACATCTTGCCTCTAATTTCCGACCTCTGACATGAAACCTTCGACCTCTGACCTCTGACATCTCACCTCTCATTTTCAACGTCTGATTTCTGACCTCTGAACTCTGACCTCTGATCTTTAACGTCTGACCTATGACCTCTGACCTCTGGAATCTGACCCTCAACATCTGTCTTCTGACGTCTAACATCTGATAGTTGACCTCTAATCTTTTACCTCTGGCATCAGACCTTTAACTTCTGACATATGACCTATGACCTTTAACGTCTGATATTTGACCCCTGGCCCCGACCTCTGACTTTTGACTTCTAACCTCTGAACTCTGACAACTTACTTCTGACCTCTGTCCTCTGACCTCTGATACCTGACCTCTGACGTCTGATCTAGGACTTCTGACTACAAGCCTTGTACCGCTAACATTTCTTTCAGTCTCTGTTTCTGACTCTGTCTTATTTTCTGCCTTTGTTAATGGCTTCGCATCTGCGTCCGTCTCTGTCTTTGGCTTAGTTACTGTCTCTGTCGCTGTCTCGTTTCTGTCACTGTCTCTGTTTTCGTCTCTGTCTATGACTCTGTCTACGTCTCTGTCTATGCCTCTTTCACAATGTTTGTCTCTATCAATATGTTTGTCTTTGTCACTGTCTTTGTCGCCGTCTTTGTCTCTGTATTTGTTCCTGTATCTGTCTATGTCTTTGTCTATTTCTCTGTATCTGTCTCTGTCCCTGTGTCCGTCTTTGTTTTTATCTTAAATCTCTGACCTCTGCTCAGAGCTCTAACCTCTGACGTCTGACCTCAGACCCCTGACCTCTGACCGCTGACCTCTGACCTCTAACCTCTTACCCATGATCTCTGACCTCTGACGTCTGACGTCTGGCTTTTGACCACTGACCTCTGACTTCTTACCTCTGAACTCTGACCTCTGACTTCTTACCTCTGAACTCTGACCTCTGACTTCTTACCTCTGAACTCTGACCTCTGACTTTTGTCTCAGACTCAGTCTTCGTCTCTGTCTCTGTTTCTGTCTTTGCCTTTGCCTCTGCCTATGTCTTTATCTCTGTCTCTGTTGATATATCTGCCTTTGTCTCTGTTGATGTCACTGGCTCTCTCTATATCATTGTCTCGGTCTCTGTCTCTGCGTCTGTTCATGCCTGTCTCAGTTTCCGTCACTGTTTCTGTTTTTGTCTCTGTCTCTGTCTGTCTCCGTCACTGTCGTTGTTTCTGTCACTGGCTCCGTCACTGACTCTGTCCCTGTCTCTGTCTCTGTCTTCGTCTCTGTCTTTGTATCTGTATTCGTCGCTTCCTTCCCAATTGAGTCTGTTTCTCTCTATGTCTCCAACCTCTGACCAATGACCTCTGACCTCCGACCGCTGACCTCTGACCTCTGACCTCCGGACTCTGATTTCTCACCGCTGACTTCTAAACTTTAATCTCTGACCTATGACCTTCGACCTTTCACAATTGACCTCTAATCTTCGACTTCTGACCTACGATTTCTAACCTCTGCCCTCTGACCTCTGCCTTCTGGGCTTTGACTTCTCTTCTATGCCCTCTGACGTCTGTGCTTTGACCTCTGACCAACGACCTCTGACCTCTAACATATGACCTCAGAGCTCTTACTCCCGACCTCTTAATTCCGTCATCTGACCTATGACCTTCGACCGTTGACCTAAGACCTGTAATCTTCAATCTCTATCCTCTGACCTCAGAACTTGGACCTCTGACTACTGTAGGCTGACCTCTAACACCTGACTTTTAACCTCTGATCTCTGACATTTGACCTCTGACCTTTGACATTTGACTTAATTATCTGACCTCTGACTACAAATCTCTGACTTCTTAACTCTGACCTCTAATATTGACCCTCTGAATTCTGACCTTTGACATTTCGACCTCTTACATCTGGCCTCTGATCTATGACCTTTCACATCAGACATTCGACCTCTGACCTTTGACCTCTGACCTTTGACCTCTGACCTCTGACCTCTGTCCCCTGACCTCTGATACCTCACCTATGACGTCTGACGTCTGATCTTTGACCTCTGGCCTCGTAAAACTAACTTTTTTCTCAGTCTCTGTCTCTGACTTCGTCTTTGTCTCTGCCTCTGTTTTTGCTTCTGTTTTCGCTTCCGTCTCTGTCTCTGTCTTAGTTACTATCTCTGTCGCTGTCTCCGTGTTTGTCTCTGTCTCTGCCTCTGTCTCCGTCTCTGTCTTTATCTCTGTCACTGTGTTTGTCTCAGTCACTAGGTTTGTCTATGTCGCTGTCACTGTCTCTGAAATCGTCTCTGTCTCTGTATTTGTCTATGTCTCTTTGTCTGTATTTGTCTTTTTTTACGTCTACGTCTCTGTTCCTGTGTCCGTCTTTGTCTTTGTCTTTGATCTTTGACCTCCGACTTCAGAGCTCGTACTAATGACGTCTGACATCTGACCCTTGACCTCTGACTGCTGACCTCTGACCTCTGACCTCTGACCTGTGATCCCTGACCTTTGACCTCTGACATCCGACCTCTGACCTTCGACCAATGCCCTTTGACCTATGACATTTGACCTCTGACCTCTGACCTTTACCTTGTGACCTCTGACTCTTGACTTTTGATTTTCGATTGCTGGCCTCTGACTTTTTACCCTTGACCACTGACCTTTGACCTCTTACCTCTTACCAATTACCTCTGACACTTCACATCTAACCTTTGACCTTACACATCATACTTCTTACCTCTGACATCTGACATCGGACCTCTGACCTATGACCTTTGTTTTCTTATCTCTGACTTCCGACCTTTGACCGTTGACATTCGACCTCTAACATTTGACCTCTTATTTCGAATTCATAACTTCTTAATTCTGACCTATGACCACTCATTTCTGACCTCTGATATCTGACCTCTGACGTATGACATCTGGCCTTGAATTTCTGACCTCTGACATAGGACTTCCGACCTCTAACCTATGACATCTGGATTCTGATTTCTAACGCCTAATCTCTGACCTCTGACCTCTGACCTTTGACCTCCGACCTTTGACCTTTGACCTCTGATTTTCGATCTCTGACTGCTGACATTTGACATCTTACCTCTGACCTGTGTCCCCTGACCTCTAATACCTGACCTTCGACGTCTGACCTCCCACTTCTGACGTCTGAACTATGAATTTTGATTTCTGACCTCTGACCTTTCACGTCTGACCTCTGACCATTGATCTGTCCCCTGAACTTCGACCTCTCAACTCTGACCCCTTACCGCTGACTTCTGAACTTCAATCTCTGACCCATGACATTTGACCTCTGACCTCAGACATCCGACCTCTGACCTCGGATTTATGACTTCTGACATCTGATCTCTGACTTCTTACGTCTGATTTTTGACTTCTGACTTCTGACCTGTGATCATGGACCTCTGACAACTGACCTCTGACCTCTGACATCTAACCTCTGACTTCAGACCTCTAACTTTTAACATTTGACCTCTTACATCTGACCTTTGACATTCGACCTCTGACCTATGACCTCTGATTTTCGATTTTTGACCTTTGACTCATGACTTGAGACCTCGGACCACTGAACGCTGATCTCTCACCTCTGACCTCTGACATCTGGCCTTCAATCTTTGACTTTTACATTTGACCTCTGACGTCTGACCTCTGATTTCAACGATCGATCTCTGACCTCGAACCTCTGACCTCTGACATCCGACCTTCGACCTCTGACCTCCGAACTTTGACCTCTGTCCTCTCACATCTGACATCTCACCTCCAACCTTTGTCCGCTGACGTTTGATACCCGACCTTCGACGTCTGACCTCTGATCTCTGACTTTCGACCGCTCACGTCTGACCTATGCCTCGGTCTCTGTCTTTGTCTCTGTCTCAGTTCCTATCTCAGTACCTGTTTTGTTTTTGTTTCTGTCTCTGTTTCAGTCTCTGAATCTATGTTCGTCACTGTCTACGTCTTTGTCTCATTATCTGTCACTGTCTCTGTCTCTGTCACGATTTTGGTCTCTGTTCCTATGTTTCTCTTGTTTTGTTTACTGTCTATGCTTCTGTCTATGTCTCTGTCTCTGCCTCCGTCTCAGACTTTCTTTTTCCCTATGTCCATGTCTATGTTTCTGTTTCGTCTGTGTCGCTGTATCAGGACTATGACCTCTGATCTCTGATCTCCGACTTGTGACATCTGACCTATGACCTCTGAGCTTCGACCTTCAACCTCTGACCTCTGACCTATGACCTCTGACCACTGACCTCAGACCTCTGACTTCTGAGTTCTAACATTAAACCTCTGACATCTGACCTCTGCCTTTTCACCTTTGACCCCTGAGCTTTGACTTCTGACCTTTGACGTCTGACCTATGACCTTTGACCTCTGACTTCTGACCTTTGACCTAGGCCTCTGACCCCTGAACTATTACCTCTGACCTCCGACTTCAAAACACTGACTTTTATTCTCTTACATCTGAACTCTGACCTTCGACCTCTGAACTCTGATCTCTGACCTCTGGCCCCTGATTTTCGACTCCTGACCTCGAACCTATGCCCTATTACTTCTAACTTCTGACCTCTGACCTTTGACCTCTGACACCTGATCTATGACCTCTAATTTCTGACCTCTGACCTCTGACCACTAAACTCTGATTCTCCACCACCAACATTTGACCACCGACCTCTGACCCCTGACTTCTGACCTCTGAGATTCGACTTATGACATCTGACTTCTGATATCTGACCTCTCACTTCGGACCCCTGACCTCTGACCTCTAACCTCTGAAATCTGACCTTAAAAGTCTGACTTCTGACGTCTGACCTCGTACATTTGACATCTAATCTTTCACCTCTGACATCAAACCTTTGACCTCTGATCTTTGACCTCTAACCTTGGACGTCTGATAATTGACCTCTGACCCCTGACCTCTGACCTTCGAACTTAGACATCTGAACTCTGACATCTGACCTCTTACCTCCGTCCTTTGACCTCTAATACCTGACCTCTGACGTCTGACATCTGATCTCTGACCTTTGGCGTCGTACCGCTAACAGCTTTCTCAGTCTCTGTCTCTGACTATGCCTTTGTCTCCGCTCCAGTGTTTGCCTTTGCATTCACGTCCGTTTCGTCTCTGTGACGGTTACTGTCTGTCGCTTTTTCGTTCCTGTTGCTGTCTTTGTCTTTGTCTGCGTCTCTGTCTCTGTCTTCGTCTCTGTCTTCGTCTCTGTCACAGTGTTTGTCTCTGTCACAATGTTCGTCTTCGTCTTTGGCACTGTCTTTGTCCTCGTCTCTGTCTCTGTATTTCTTCCTGTCTGTGTCCATGTCTTCGTCTTCTTCTATGTCTCTGTCTCTGTCATTGTGTCCATCTTTGTTTTTGTCTTTTATCTCTGACCTATTACCTAAGAGCTCCGACCTCTGACGACTATCTTATGACCTCTGACCGCTGACATCTGACCTCTGACTTCTGACTTCGGTGTCAGACTCTGTCTCTGTCTCTGTCTTTGTCTCTGCCTTTGCTTCCGCCTCTGCCTCTGTTTCTATCTCTGTCTCTGTCCATATCTCTGCCTTTGTCTCTGTTTATGTCACTGACTCTGCCTCTATCTCTGTCTCTGTCTCTGCCTCTGTCTATGCCTGTGTCTCTGTTTCTGTCTCTGTGACTGTCTTTGTTTCTGTCTCTGTCTTTGTCTCTGTCTTTGTATCCGTTTTTGTCGCTGTCTTTGTCTCTGCCTCTGTTTCTGTCTCTGTCTTCGACCTCTGACCAATTACTTTTGACCTCCGACCGCTGACCTCTGACCTATGACCTCTGATCTCTGACCCCTGATCTCTGACCTTGGACCTCTGACATCAGAACATTAACTTATGAAATTTAACGTCTGACCTCTGACATTTTAACCTCTGTCATCTGGCCTTCGATCTATGACTTCTTACATCAAACATTTAACCTCTGACCTTCAACCTCTGACTTCTGACCTCTAACATCCGACCTCTGACCTCTGTCCCCTAACCTCTGATACCCGACCTATGACGTCTGACTCCTATTCCTGACCCCTGGCCTCGTACCACTTACATTTTTCTCAGTTTCTGTCTCTGACTATGTCTCTGCCTCTGTATTTGCCGCTGTCTTTGCTTCCGTCTCTGTCTTTGTCTCAGTTATGTTTGTTTAACCGATATCGAGACCGAGACCGTGACCGAGAACGAGATCGAGACCGAGACATTGACCGTAGGCGAGACCTTGACTGAGACCTTCACCGGGACTTTGAACAAGACCGTGACGCAGAACTTGACTGAGACCTTGACAGAAACCTTGACCGAGACCGAGACCGGGACCGAAAAGTTAACCGAGACCGTAACGAGACCTTGGCTAACACAGTCACAAGACCAGGAACATAACCGTGAACATGACCGGGACGTTAATCGATACTGAGATCAAGTCCGAGATCGCGACCGAGACGTTGACCTAGATCTTGACCGAGATCGAGACCGAAAACGAGACTTCGATCGAGACCTTTACCGAGGCCTTGCCCGAGACCGAAACCGAGACCGAGACCGAGAAGAATACCGAGACCGTGACCGAGACGAGACCGAGACGAGACTGAGACCGAGACCTTAACACAGGCCTTGACCGAGATGTTGACCGAGAACAAGATCTTGGTCGAGACCTTGACCGAGAACTCGACCGAGACCTTGACTGAGACCAAGACCGAGATGGAGACCGAGACCGAGACCGGGACAGAGACCGAGCCTGAGACCGATACCGAGCACGAGACACAGACCGAGACCATGAACGAGACCGAGACCGAGATTGAGACCGAGAACAAGACCGAGACCGAGAACGAGACAGAGACGGAGACTGTGACCGAGACCCAGAGCGAGCGAGACCGAGACCTTGACCGAGACCGAGAATCACAACTTGACTGAGACCTTGACCTTGACCTTGACCATGACCGAGATCGAGACCGAGACAGAGACCGAGAGCGAGACCGAGACCACGACCGAGACCGTCACCGAGACCGAGACCGAGACCGAGACCGAAACCTTGGCCGAGACCGAGACCGAGACTAAGACCTCGACTGAGACCTTGACCGAGAACTTGACCGAAACATTAACCGAGAACTTGAACGAGACAGAGACCGAGCCGGAGATCTCAACCGAGACCGAGATCGAGATCAAGACCACGACCGAGACAAAGACGGATACAAAGACCTCGACGAAGATCGAGCCTTTACCGAGACCTTGACCAAAACCTCGACCGAGACCTTGACCGCGACCAAGACCGGGATCAACACCTTGACCGCTACCCCGACCATGCATGAAATAGTGACTGAGACTGACACGGAGACTGAGACTGAGACTGAGAATGGGACAAAGACTGAGACTCAGACTGATACACAGACAGAGACAGAGAACAGAGACAGAGACTAAGACAATGACGGAGGCAGAGACATAGTCATAGACGAAGACAAATACTGTGACAGGGACTACGGCAGAGACAGAGTCAAAGACAGCGTCAGAGACAGATACAGAGACAGAGCAAGAGGAAGAGACTGAGACTGAGACTAGCACTGGGACTGAGACTTGGACAGATACAGGGACAGAGACAGAAAAAGAGTCAGAGACAGTGACAGAGACTTAAAAAAACAGAAAAAGTGACGAGGGCAGCGACAGAGAGAGAGACAGAGACAGATACAGCGACAAAGACAGACGGAGACATAGACGTAAACAGAAAAAGGGACATAGACATGAAAAAAAGACAGGAACAGAGACAAAGATAGAGACAAAAAAGTGACAAAGACAGAGACAGAAACATAGACATAGCAAGGGCCGGAGACAGAGACAGTGACAGAGACAGAGACGGAAACTGAGACTGAGACTAAGACTGATACTAAGGATAAGACTAATACTTTGACTGAGACTGAGAGAGGAAGAGACTAATACAGAGAAAGAGACAGAGAGGAGGATAGCGACGGGAACATAGTGAGAGACCGAGGCTGAGACTAAGACTGAGCTTGAGATTGAGACTACGACTTCAACTGTGACTGAGACTTAGACTGAGACTGAGACTGAGACTTGCACAGTGGCTTGGACAAGACTGGGACTGGGACGGGTACTGACACTGAGACAGAGTCAGAGACGCAGGCAAAGACAGAGAGAAAGACCGAGACAGAGGCAGAGACAAAACAGAAGTAGAAACAGGGACAGAGACATAGACAAAGGCAGATACAGAGACAAAGCCAGAGACAGAGACAGCGACAAAGACAGAAAAAAAGGCACAGACAAAAGCAGAGGCAAAGACAAAGATAGAGACAGAGACAGTGCAGAAGACTGAGACAGAAACAGAGAAAGAGACAGAAACAGAGCGAGAGACAGAGACATGAACAGAGGCAGAAATTGTGACAAATACAGAGACAGGGACAAAGACGAAGTGAAATACAGGATCTGACGCAGAGAAAAACAACAGAAACAGAGACAGAAACAGAAACAGAGCTAAAGACCTAGATTCGGACGGAGACTGCGAATGATACTGAGACTGAGAATAAAACTAGCCTGAGACTGAGAATAAGACTGAGACTTGAGTTAAGACTGAGACTGGGACTAGGACTGGCTCTGGGACTGTGACTGGGACTGGCATTGGGACTGAGACTGAGACTGGGACACAGACAGAGACTAAGACAGAGACAGACACATAGACAGGGACAGGGACAGAGACAGTGACAGTGACATTGACGTAGATAAATAGAGAGACGAATACACCGACAGATCAATGGACTGAGAAAATGACAGGGACAGAGACAGAGACAAAGACCGAGACAGAGACCAAGACACAGACAGACACAGGGACGGACGCAGTGACAGAGA
>JAPYZK010004452.1:0-10423 GCA_030522785.1 Platygaster equestris
AAAATGTCGTACATCGCAAGGTGTGCCACTACGGGAGAATTCCTTTGCAATAAATTTTGAATTCTTCCGTAATGGCGCCTCTTACACTACTAGTAATGTAATATACTATAAAATCTGTCGGAAATTCAAATTTGAAAATTCCGAGTATTCTGCAAATTTAGTGGTTTGGCTATTTTGTCATTAAAATTGACAAAAATGCATGATTTCAAACTCTAAAGATTCAGGTATCAATTCTTTAAAAATTCGATTTAAATTATCCAAGAATATATAAAACTTCAGTTTCAAAAATTGATACAAAAAATTGAAAATACAGAACGCATTTCAATTTAAATACATTTCCAATTTGAATATTCTGAAATTATGACTGGAAATTTAGTAGTTGGGAATTCGAAAATTGCAATAATTAAGTTTCGAACCTGAAACTGAAATATTTGAAAAAGTAAAAAATTTACATCGGGAGATTTCCAAGTCCAAACATGTTTCTTTAAATATTTCAAAATTATATAATTTCGAAGTTGAAAAACTCAATTCGAAAATGTTAGAAATTCCAATGTTCAAACGCCCGATTTAAATCAAATACCGTTTACAAATACATCCATAGCTCTTTATAAAAAAATTCTAATTTCGCAAATGCAAATTTCAATGTCCTAAGATCCAACAATATCAAAATTATATAATTCGAGTATGAAAAAAAATTCATCATTCTGGTCATTCACAAACTCGATTTTAAAAGTCTACAAATTCGCGAAGTGATAAGATAAAAAAATTGGGAAATTTCGACAATTGAAACTCACTAATTACTTATAATAATTACATTTTAAAGGTAGATATAAAGAAAATTAAATTTTATCATCATTCAAGAACTCCACTGCATTTCCCCTTTTAACTTTTCGCCCTTCGTAGTATCGTAAACTTCCGGATCCGAAAATAGATGACCCAGAATTTCGAGTTTACGACGCCTGCGAGTATTGCGCGCATTTCTCGAATTCCCGTATTAATTGTCGGTCGTAAGAGGGGAAAGAGAAGTGAACGTCCTTATCATTGCTCTAGTCCTCAATATTTGCTTATGCAGGAGAACATGCGTGCAATATTTAGGGAGTAGGGCAGTGATAGGGACATTTATCTTTGATGTGTGAATGCGAGAAACAATAATATGAGGGGCGAAGGAAAGGAGGGGTTTATCATGATTTTTGGGGACGGGGCGTTTTTGTTTGCCGATTATGACACGTTTTATCAATGACGAGAGCACGCGTAGAAAAGGTGTGGTCGAGGTACTACGCCGTGACCAATGTTACAATGAACTTGGAGAATGCGTCTGCACTAACGTCTCTCGTAACTGTGCATACGCGAGGGGAAAGGAAAGGATTAAATGTTGGGTAATGCTGTTTTCCTGAGTTTGAGGAACAACTTTTTAATAATGAAAGGAATTTTCCGATTTATTTTTAATTACAGTCGTTATTAATCATGTCATACTTTCACTGGCATACATGATTTTTTTTCACGTCCTTAGTGATTCTGATTAATCTGATTTTTGGAAAGTATTTCAGAAGTTGCTTTTTAAAATGATTTCTAAGGTAATCTGACGAGAATTTTATAATAATGTATTTTTGAGGTGGTTTTTTTTCCGGAAAAAATTCAAAAAATAATTTTATGTAGTAATAATTGGCAAAAATTGTATAAAAAATATGAGGTTTTTATACAGTTTTCGAAAACATGAATATTTTTGAATCCTTGTGGAGTTTTTCATAGAATTTTTAAAATATTTCGAAGATTCAAAACTTATTAATGATTTATAAAATCACTGTGTGAAAAGAGGAATTTCTTATACACTTTTGATAAGTACAAGAAAAACCAAAACTGTGTAAGGAATTCGTACATTTTCGAAAAATTTCATAGGATTTTATGAAGATCAGAATAATGATTAGGGGTACGGTGAAATAGGGGATTTTCCTTTGATTTATTTTTCCAGACATTTAGAAAAATATTTAGTTCTTTATCCACATGCTCAAATTTCATTAAATCTTTTTTTTTTGTTTTTTGAAATTATTAGAAACTAAACATTTCAAAAGTCTGTCTAACTGGTTTTCTCAATTATTATATGTTGCATATACTTCGTAAATATGTGTAGCTAGAAAAATATTTGAGAGTGAAGATTAAAAAGTTCAAACATACTTGAAAACAGTTTAATGAGTACACAATTTTTCCTTTTCTCTGTATTAAATAAAAGTAGTACATATTTTATTTTCTTATGTTTCAGTTTCTTTATCATTTGAGTAAACCCTCAAAAAATGAGAGAAAAAAATTACGTAGTGCAAAGAACGAAAAATTCTACAAATGACAAAAATATACAGATGTAGAACAAATGTGCGTAATAAAAAAAAGAGAAAGATGTAATTAGAAAAAGTGCTAACGGTTTCGACACATGCCTTCACAGAACACAGCTTACACGTATTAAAAAGATATGAATAATGAGCGAAAAAATATACGACAGTGATAAAAACATAACTATCAGGAAAAAAAATGACAAAAGAAAACGCGGGAAAGCGAAGAAAAATGATGACAACATGACTCGTTGAATCTGTACTCTATGAAAAAATCTGCGCCAGTTGAATACATTCCGCGTAATTTTTCCCATGAGTATGAACTCGAAACTTTTGCATAAGTGGTGCACGTTCTTTTGTCGAACCCGACGCTAATTAAATATCGAGTTTGAACTATGACATTGCTTTACTTCTACAGAATTTCACGACGTAGACTAACTGTACCGTGATATGTTGCTTTCCGAGATGCTTTTTCACATGGGAAACAGTTTTATTTCCCGTAGTACCGTATTTTCTTTCCTTTCCAACATTAACTATGGCGAAGTTATAAAATTATTTCAGTTGCCCAGAAATGATTTTATGGGCAACAATATGTCATATTTATAGGCATAATATGTAATATACGGCGAGGAATTCCCACGAAATTTTTGAATGGTTAAAATTATACTTTAATTGTGATAAGTGTGATAATTTTGGAAGAAGTAACATTTCCTAACATTTATCCATTACAATTAAATTTCATTGCAAGTATTGTAAAGATGAAAAAATGTATGATTCAAAAATAGATCTAACAAGTTATTACAACCGTAAAACAATAATTCATACAATGGGGAACAAAGTTTGATATAAAAGTTTGTTATCGTCGAATAAATCAGAGAAATTAGCTAATTAACTTCATTTCGTGCTCTGTATTCTGACTACCCGAATGTGATTACCCCTAATAATTTATTCATGACATAACTATTCCCTGAAATTGGATAAATAAAGACGTTTTATTCCATTTTTTGTTATTTCGTGGAATATCATAAAATCAGCAGTATGTGCATGGCAAAAGTTTGACACACAATTTAAGGTGTCAGATAAAAAACTTTGAATAAACTAATTTAATCAAGAAGAAAAACTCAGTGATGAGCTTTAAATTTGTATTTAACATCCCAATTAATTAAAGCTTAAATATGTCATTTATAAATAGGAAATCCAGTCAATCAGTCAAATTCACAATTAATGAAATGGTGACTATAATTTACCTCTGATAGAATAAATAAACCCATTATATTTAATAAATTGAGGAAAGAAAACCCCCTCTACAATTAAAATTCTTGATCTTTAGAGTCTGAGAGTGTTCGTTTCAAAGCTTGGAAAATATACGAATCAATAAAAAAATTAATGTAGAACAATAATATACAATCATTTCAAAAAACGAGAACCTTTCTATACATAATTTCCTCAAAAAACAGCGAAAGCGGTAAATAAACGTCACTCATTCTTCAAATTACCCGAGTGTAAATCCCTTCGATTTGCATCTCTCGAACTCGGTTACGCAAAGTGAGTGGCAACAATGTTTTTTTCCCTTTCGTAACGTGTTTCGCTGAAAAAGGGGTTTCGCCGATTTTTACGATCCAGGGAGGCAAAGGATTCGCGTTGGAAAGGGGGAGCATTGATTATTTCACTTATCGGCGATCTCACCGCAAGCGTCCTGGTTGGCTTTTACGAGGCAATAATTTCGCTTCGTTAATTTTTAGCATTATTTCGCGTACGAATTTTTTTGTTATTGTATACACATCAGTTGCGAACGACACGCACTTCGTATTCTAGGGACGTTTTGACACGCTTGAATCAATAACGCGGCGGCTTCCTCACCTCGCGCTTCGTAATGGTGTTTACGAATTCCAATTTCCATGCGTCAAGGAGATATATATTTAGGGTGTTTGAAAATATCACGAAAGGATTAGCTTTTTATAGAACAACGAAGTTTTTAATTGACAATTTTTCGCAGTGATGAATTGGAATTCGAAGGTATAGAAATATCCGGTAGCAATTTTTAATCATTCATTTTTCAAAATTTGAAAAATTGATGAAAATTGGATCGTTTTTACGCCTGTGTGAAATAGCATGGATTTACAATGTGTAATTAATAAAATCGAAGAGTGTACATAAAATTACATTGATTAGTATGTTTAATTGAGATTTAAATGGGCTAGGTGATTATTTATGTAATAAAACTTTTAACTAGTGTTTTCCTTTCTTCAATTTATTGAATTAGTGTTATTGTTTTAAATACTGTATTGGTTTATTTATTTAATCAGAGGTTGATTGCGGAGTTATTATTTAATTTTTAATTGTTCTTCGATTGTGGAGTAGACTGGATTTCCTGTTTATGAATGACATACTTAAGATTTGATTGACTGGGGTGTTGAATTAAAATTTGAATCTTATTACTGGGAAAATTGAAAATTGAAAATGAAAATTTTAAGCTGGTTAGTAGGTTTTCCATTATTTATATTTTTTTGGGTTTATTTATTACATTTTTTAATTAAATTATTGTATGCCACGTACTTACGATTTAAGGACGTTTCATGATGCATGGAAAAAATGCAATGAAACGTCTGTATTCATCCAATTTCAGGGAAAAGTTACGGCATGAATAAATGATAAGGGGTAATCACATTCGGGTAGTAAGAATACAGAGCACGAAGTGAAGTTAATTGACTGTTTTTCTGATTTATTCGAAGATAACGAAATTTCATATCAAATAGTGTTTTCCATTGTATGAGTTATTGTACTGTTTGAATAGTGATTGTTTTCATATTTTTAATACTTGCAATAAAATGAAATTGTAATGGATTAAAAACGATAGAACTTTGACGGAAGGACAATAATAATAAGCCAAACTCGAGAATAGCATAAAATTAGGGGATATAAGAAATTATGAAAGCGCAAAAAACCCAATATCACGACTTACATGTGACATTGACCAAGTGCGGAGAAAATTGAGGTAATTCGAATCAGAGATTACTTAATTAGTTTTTTATCTGATTTTCGTTGCTCGGAATAATTGTAGTTTTTAATCGGTTGGCGGCTTGCGTGGTTTTATTTTATGATTCACGTTTCTGTTGTTGATGATGCTTTATTTATCGATCAAGTGTATAATATCTAATGAGAAAGACTTTTTTCTCTCCATTTTTTTCTATTTTATTTGTTCGGTGTAATTTCTCTAATGAAAGTTTGGAAAATATAAACAGTTACTCCGGTACAATAATCGTAAAAAAATTATCGTGCGAAAACTTGCAACTTTTTCTCTTGTATGAAATTTCCTGCTCTTTATAGATGATCATTCTTTTATGAAAATGTGTCATCTTGAATCTTGATGATTTTTTATGAAGTATTTGTAAGATTTCGTAAGGTCGTCTTATGCAGATTCCGAATTCGTAGAATAATTGTATGGGGTTACCTTATAGACAATCGAAATGTTATTAGGATTCTTTAAATTTTTATAAGGATTCACATGATTGCATAAAGATCAGAGTCACTGAGAACAATAAAATTTAAGTATAAGTGACAGAAAACATGTTATGCTATAAGTTGAAAAAGTGACCGATTTTTTAACGACTGGTAAACTAATTTTTTTCCACGAGTGTAAATAACTCGTTTCTACACAAATGAAATTCTCGAAAAAACTGGCATTTTTTGGAGAATTTATAGTATAAAAAATAATTTGTGCTTGTACAGAAATTCGCTCGTACATTTTAAACGGATGAACAAAAGTCTAGAATAGGTGATATAAAACGAAGTTGCGAGGAATTATTTCAAATCAGCTAGAATCGTCCCACGGATAATCACGTCGATTACCATTTTCCATTAACCGTGTCGGAATCAAGAAACACAATGTTTGTTTTTTTCGTCGCCCGCAGAAAGCGTTTCGTATGCTCGAGAAACGCTCGGTAGACGACGTTACGCCTACTTCGTACCGCAAAGGAAATCATTACAAATTACGTTATATAAATATACCACACAATGCAAACGGTGCAGTTTCTCGCGAGCCGGTTGCGTGCGCGGGGTGCATATAATCGCCCGTTTTTTCCTTATCCCCAACCAAGCACCGACCGCGCTGAATTTCTATGAGAAAAATTGCAAATTCATTTTTTCGGAGTCGAAGAATGTTTGAATTGCCGGAAAACTACGTGAAATTTGTAATTGGGAAGAGTTTCTGAATTATTCCGAACAGTGAAGTTCGTAAAAGAATTGGGAGAGAAAATGTGATGTTTGAATCTGAATCAGTGAAGATTCACTGGTTGACATTTTTATGAGAAATAATTTAAATTCGTTTTTTACAGAATTTTTGAATTACAGGAAAGCTATGTAAAATTTGTGACTCGAAAGCGTTTTTGAATCAAAAATAGCGAAATTGATGAAAACTTGAAAAGAAAATGTTTCAAGATTTGAATTATTGAAAATTTGCTGATTCAAATTTCGATGAAGAAAAATGCAACATTCATTTTCTCCGGAGTCGAAGAATTTTATTATAATTTGGACGAGTTTTGGAATTCCAAACAGCCAAATTAATGAAAACTGAAAAAATGTAGTTTCCTAATTTGTACCATAAAAAATTCGTTGATTCAAATTTTTGTAAGGAAAAATTGAAAATAATCATTTCCTAAGTCAGAAAATTTTAGGATTACAAAAACAAATGTTTGAACCCGTAATTCGAAAGAGTTTTAGAACTACAAAAATTGTAATGTATCAAAACTCCAAAGGAAACTGTAGTATCCAAATCTGAACTAGTGAAGGTTCAATAATCCAAACTTCATTATTCGAATCCGCTGAACATAAAGCCACCGATTTTTGATGTAAGGGTTTTCTGATAAAAAGAGTCGTACTTAATTATCGATTGTTGTTGATAACCGCTATCGCCATGGCGATGATTTAAGGCGTCTCGGGTTTCCAGAAGTTCGCGCTCACGCGGTAATTGAAACGACGAGTGGGCGAGTTGCGAATCATGCGACCCTCCCGACAATCGGCCCTTTGACACACGAATAAAGACCACGATCTTTTCTGGGCGAACGAACCGGGGCTTTAAATTTTTGAAGCCTGCTCCTCCGGAGATACTTTGTAATTGAAACTGTCTAAGGTCAATGTCTCGTGCCCCCGAGGATTTTTTTTTTCCGAGACTGTATATGCAAATTTTTAGTGTTCAGTGCAGTTTTTTAAAATATATTTTTGAACAGGTAGAACGTTATAGGAATTAATTATTTGGAGGATGAAATTTTTTGAATTGCAGTCATTTTCCAAGGAATTTGAATGACGATTCTAATGATTCTTTGATAATTTGATGAATGTGTTATGAATCTCGATCAATGTAAATGATTTATAAGATTCTCCGTGGAATTTAGAGCACGTTAGAGATCAGCGAATTCCATCCGGAAAAATCTGGGAATTTGTCTGAATTTGTCACAAACAGGAGCCGAATTTATCGATATCATCTCTGTTTTTGCGGAAATTGCTAAGAATTGTAGCTGACTCGATAAACTTTCGTTATTACTTTGAATTTGAAAAAAAAAAATGTTTCAATTTTTCGTCACCGAATTGATGTTAAGTGGGGTGCAGGTCGACGGTCCTTTAATTTTGTGGGTTATGCGTCACGTGTGCGCACAATTTTCCGGGTTTGTTATTCAATCGCTTCTGGATTGGAGACAGTCAATGAGGCTAATGCTGTAGAAATAGCGACGATGTGCTGCGCGTAACCTATTATCTCATCAGTCTCTTAAAAGCATTTACTCGCAAAGGTCGCTCGAATTCATCGATGACACCGTTTGCACGTTTTTTCTGCTCTGGAAAAATTATCCCGTGCACGGTTAATGAAATTGTTTTTTTTTGTTTTGTTTTTTCCAAGGGGATGAGTTGGAAAAGGAATTCAAGTTTCTAACAATTCGTATTAGCAATCTCTAGTAAACTGACGAGAAATTAGTAAAAAATGTACGAATGAAAATTGAAGCTCGATGAACGCCGTTTCAATAAAGGTCATTTTCTTACGCAAATCTACAAGAAGGCTTTTTGAGATAGCACTTATTACATTTTGAATTTCCATGTGATTATTTCGAACAGTCGTTTGCAGGTGTCAGTAACAGATTTTTCCATCGGCTGATGAATCAAAAATTGTCGATTGAAAAAGTTTCAACGATAATAGTAATAAGAAGGGAAAAAATCTTTTTCGAATCGGATATTTCGGTACTTACATTGACATATTTTTACGCGATCGATGTTTGTGAAAATGTAAAGAAAAAAAAAAAAAAATGAGTCGTGTTGGCTCGAAAAATTGTTGACAGTGCCAGAATGCGATATCTCCTGAATTTTCGTTATTGCATGTTCCGAAGTTTCGAGACAAATAAATGGGACATTACGTGCCAAATAGCTGTAATATTTTTTGTCCGTCTCGAAAATGTTACCGAGTTTCGGGGGAAGAAATGTACTGATTACTGATTAATAGTATTTTATCCAACGCTGTGGTGAAAATATTAAAATAATAACGTGATTCTAAAACTCGCTTCCGGCCACGGAAAACGAACTCGTTATTCGAATTTTCGTATTCGTATGAATAGTTGTAAGCAATAAAATTGTTGAAAAAAGTTCAAATGGAGAAAGGGCGACAAAAAACGTATTTTGGAAGTATCTTCCTACGACTTTCGTTTTTATGCCAAACTCTTGAATATGGAGAGAAAAATTGTGTTACAACATGAGTAAATTGAAAGTCCCAAACATGAATTATTGCGACAACAAATAAATTCATGAACCCACGTTGTGCCATTTACAGTCATCTCGGAAAATTTGTTTTCCCCCGAGACGACGATCTCCCTAATGAATACCTGTCGGATCCATTACGCGCCAGGCTCCTAATTATTCGCGAGGCCCGATTCGGTCGTTTCAATGAATTAAGCATACAATGGAAACACCGGGAAGAAAAGTGTACTTACGCGTAAAAAAGTACATCGCGAGTGGTCTCAGAAAATATTGATTACCGCAAATACCGCCCTCCAGTCTAGACGAGATGTGCACTTCAGTCACGTCGAATTTCCTTCGGGTCCTTCTCGATTGAGTCCCTTTTGTGTCGTCACGAAAAGATCCCCGTCGACGTGATCATTTTCAACCGCCGTAATCACAATTAATCGACCCCTTTTTTTTAACGCCGTTCCAGGTCTGAGTCGCCGCAGACATGCCGGAAGAACGGAAATCGAGCGTGGCCAAGGAGGAGGCGATGACGGAAAACGGCATGAGCTCGCCGAACAAAAATCCCCCCAACAAGTCGAAATTGGCCATTGCCAAGGTCACGCTTTTGGACGGGACTGTCAAGGATTTCGAAGTCGAGGTGAGTTTTGGGTTGGGGGAGGGCGGGAGGGGAGGTTCTGGGGGGTTGTGTATTAGAAAATAGTTTTTTTTAGGAATCTGGAGTTTTGTCGTCAGTTTTTACGAATTTTGAGATGCTAAACTTCCTATTATTTTTGAACTTTAATTTTTTTAGTATTTCAGGACTGAAAATTTAAGATTAAAAAAAAAAGTTTTCATGTTTTTGGATTGATTCCATAATTTTTATGAGTTTGTATTTTGAAATTACATTTTTTTTTAAACATGCAAATTTAAAAGCTTGCCAATTGAATAATCATATTTTTTAAAATTTGTAATAATATATTATGGATGTTTGAACTCTTTGTTTCTTTGAATTTTCGGTTGTTTTATTTCGAATTCTTGAATTTATGGAATGGAGACATTTATATTCATGGCACAGATTTTAGTTGTGGAGTTGAATTATATTTTTTATGCAAGTTGTTCTGATTATAAATTTTACGGTTTTGTGCGTTTCTAAATAACATTGTTTTTATTTCAGCTGAAGTAATGTAGTTTTTGATATGTGTTTTCATAATTTTCGAACAATCAAATTTTTTGGTTTGTGTTTTAGAAATTTGCTATTTATGAATTTTGTTCTGGTTATGAGGATTCTTGTACGAAAATTTTCATAATTATTCATAATAAAGCAGAACTTCAGAAATAATAGATTTTTCGAAAATGAATTTTCATTTTTTAAATTTGTTTCGATCGAGGATCGAGGATAC
>JAPYZK010004453.1:0-12489 GCA_030522785.1 Platygaster equestris
AGCGTGGAGATTGCCTCACGAGCGTAGCGAGTGTGGCAACACGCGAGTTCCTCTTTCGACCAATAGTCGCACACAATATTTTATTCAACAACCGCGAGAAATATGTGATTTCATGGCCCTGTTGAGAGGGGGGGGAATAATGGGTTACCTGATTGATTGACGCAACTATCGCACTTAGAGCTTTGCTACGTACTTTAGGAAGTTGAAAACTAATTATCCCATTCGTTGCTTTGATTTTCAGGATTGATTATCAGGAATGATTATGATAATCAGATTGATTATGATAATCAGATTGATTATGATAATCAGATTGATTATGACATCAGGATTGATTATAACTGTATTCGACACTTTTGCAAACAACAACAAAAACATTGCACCAATACACAGTTTCGTAATTTTGAGGTTAGGGTTGAGGAGTTCAACGTTTCGATATATTATGTCGAGTCGTTCGTCCGCCATCTTGTTTCCATTATCCGTGCGTAAACGGTCGCTAAACTGAGCGTGAGTGAGTAAATAGGTATAGGTCGTTAAGATGAGCGTGGGCGAACCCACTAGTGGGCGAACGAGTTCATCACTCACATGCCATACGTCAACAATCAGATAATCCTTTCGTCCACTCTCACCAGGGCCACGAAATTACATATTTCTCGCGGGAGTTGAATAAAAAATGTAAATGCCGCGAAATAAGTGTCAAAGACACTTTCTTCGATCAGAAATCGCCTCGAAATCGCGGGTCGCCTTGATACATTTGCGATACAAGTCGAAATACAATGCAAACCGGTCACGCATTGAAACGTCAAGGTTTTTTTCGTGGGCATTGCACACAGGGTCGGTGCACCGTATGCATTATTTAATCAATGTGTACACGGAACCAATCGCTTTGTCGCGTCGCCCGGTCACTGGGACGTTACATCAACTCGATGTAATCGTATGTGCTTTTTTTACCGATGATCGCAAGTTTTTCGTTGGCAATTTAAATTCAATTTGGACATCAATAATGAAGATGTTGTCTGAATAAAATGGCGTGCAATGATACATTTTCGATTAATTTCAATTGAGTTGAAAATGATGTAATTATTTTACACTTTCAATTTTAATTGGAAGTCAATAATTTTATAATGTTTCAGGCTTATGAAGTGCAAATTTGAGAGATTTTAAACTGTAGAATATTTCTGGAATTGATATTCAAATTTCAGAAGAACAAAATGAGGATTTCTATGTTTTTTGGACTTGGAAAGTTGATGAATACGAAATTTGAGATTTTGATATCTTTCAATGTACGATGGGCAGTTTTTTTGCGTCCTTGGGTGGAAAAATAGTGAAAGTTTGAAATTTTTTAATTGCGTGATTTCCATTTTTATTTCCACTAACTTAAACATTTCGGAAAAAATTTTTTTTTGGATTTCAACTTTTGGAATATTCGAAAACGAATTCTAAAGTTCACGATGTTCGGTCTAATGTCAGAAAAATGGTTTTAACTTTCTAAATGAATAAATGCTGAACTTTGATTTGTTCAAATTTTCTTCTTCTTCAACATAATTTGATTAACTAATATTCAAACTTTTCGGGGTTCCAAAATAATCATAATAAATGTTCGAATTTTGAAGTTTTCAAATTAGTAAGGTAAATTTTTCAAATTGTTGAACTTTCAAACACCAAAAATTGCATTCCAAGCTCGAAAGTTTTCATTCAATAATTTTCGTAGTTGAACTTTTGCATTTCGTAAATGATTTTCGGAAAAAAATCTTAAGTTTGATTTTTAAAGTGCGGAGTATTCGAATTTTTGAATTTCTAATTGTGAAGTACAATTTTCCTATTTTTGAACTTTAACATTCCAAAAATTCCATTCCAAACTAGAAAATTTCATTCAATAACTTGCATAGTTGAACTTTTGCATTTCGTAAATGAAATTCAGAAAAAAGAAAATCTTTATCTAATTTTTGGGGAATTAATTCGAATTTTCAAATTTCCAATCCGAAAATAAATTATTTATATTTTTGAACTTTGAATCTTAAAAATTTAATTTCAAACTCAAAAGTTTCCATACCAAGCACGTAGCCAGGGAGGGGATTGAGGGGGCTGAAGCCCCCTCCGAAATTCTGGAAAATTTTACAAATCTAGCACATTAGTGAAAATTATATTTTGAAAAAAAAAAAAAAAAAAAAGCTAGATAATTTTGAACATTTTTAGCATTTCAAGATTTTTAACAATTTTGGGAATTTTCAGATCAGATCAGAGTATTTCGAGAATTTTACAAGTTTTTCGAAGTTTAAAAATATTCAAAATTCCAACAATATTGAAAATTTCGAAGTTCTAGAAAAGTTTTTAAAATTATGGAAAATCACAATATTTTCATAATTCTTGAAATGACGAGAATTTTAACGAATTCCTAACATTTCGAGAAACTTAATAATTTGGAGTATTTTAACATTTCAAGATTTTTGAAAATTTTCAGAATTTTCAAAGTTTGAAGTATTTTGAGGATTTTGGAATTTATCGGAATTTTGAAAAGTTCGAGAATTCAAAATTTATTTAAATTTCAGAGATTTGTAAATGTTCCAAAAATTTTGAAAATTTACAATATTTTCATAATTCTTGAAATCACAAGAATTTTACGAATTCTTCACATTTCGAGAAACTTGATAATTCGTAACATTCCAAGATTTTCAAAAATTTAGAGAATTTCGAAAGTTTTCAGTATTTTGACGATTTTCAGAATTGAACGAATATTAGAAATTTCAGAGATTCAAAAGTTTCGAAAATCTTGAGAATTAAGGCAGTTTTTGGAATTTTTGGAAATTTCAAAATTTTACGAATTTCTAAAATTTCGAAAAACTTTTGTTTAGTTGGAGCATTTTTGATATATTTCAAGATTTTCGACTATTTTGACGAATTTCAAAGTCTAGAGGATTTTGAAAATTTCAGAGATTTCAAAAACGGCACTTATGACAATTCTGAGAATTTAGGAAATTTTTATAATTATCTAATAAAACTTCATTTTTCAAATTTGTTGAATTAATTTCGAAGGAAAATCACCTTAGCCCCCTCCCCCCCCACCCCCCCGAACGAAATTTTTGGTTACGTCCTTGTTCCATACACTAATTTTCATAGTTGAACTTCGGCATTTCGTAAATGAAATTCAGAAAAAAAATTCCTTGGTCTGAATTTCCAAGTGTGAAGTGTTAGAATTTTTGGATTATCAAATGTAATGTAAATTATTCACATTTTTGAACTTTGGAACTCTAACAATTTTATTTTCAACTCGAAAGTTTTCATTCAATAAATTGTATACTCTAACTTTTGAATTTCGTAAATGAAATTCAGAAAAAAAACTCTCAAATATAATTTGTCAAGTACAGAGTATTCAAATTTCGGAATTTCCAATTGTAAATTATTCAAATAACTCTGAAACTCCAAAAAATTCATTCAAAACTTGCAAGTTTTTATACTCTAATTTTCGTTGTTACACTTTTGCATTTTCGTAGATGAAATTCAGAAAAAACACTCTTCAATCAAATTTTCGAGGTGTGAAGTGTTCAAATTTCGAAATTTCCAATCGTAAATAAAATTGTAAATAAAATTGTTCACATTTTTAAACCTCGAAACTGTAAAAATTTTATTTAGAACTCGAAACTTTTCATTCACTAAAAAATAACTCTGAATCTAATTTTCGGAGTTCGTAATACCAAAGTTCTCCAAAACTTCGAATTTCAAATGCATCACTCAATCTAAACAAATTCACATGATATTAAACTTGAACGTTCATCCGAGGTGAACTTATTAATAACTCATTTATCACAATCTCCAGTTAATATCTATCTCCATCGCAATAAAATGTTACCACAGAACAGCTTCAAATCAAGTTGACGTAAGTTATCTATAGGAGGTTCTCGTAAACTTTACGGAAATTGCACTGAGAATTAATTATTTCCGTGCTTTGCATAGCGAGGCACAAGCTCCGGGAACAATTGTTATACAAATTTTATTCTCGTCAACACGTTAACAACGTATCACCCTGTGACGTAGTTGATCCCAAAATTGCAGACGAATTACGCTTATGCAACTAGTAATTAAAAAAAAAAAAGAAAAAGTTGAATGACTCAGAATTCTATTCGAGTGCTCGATAAATGATCGATGAATCGGATGAGAAGTTAATAGCAGTCCACATTTTCTCGCGCGGGATAATCAAGATTTTAAGTGCTCGTTAAAGTATCGCGCAAGTTGTGCATTGAAAAGCTTAATTCTTGTGATATGCGCCGAGATTACAGCTTATTGTTAGCCGTGCATGAATCTAATTGTTGACGGAGTAAAACGGCGGAAAACGAGGAAATCGATCCGCGTAAATAAGAAATTCCGTAATTAGTGGAAAAATAATTTTTCAATGAACTATGATGGAATGTAATTTGAATTTTGAAGATTTCAAACTTTGAAATTTGCGAACTATAAAATTCGATCGTAAATGAAAATGTTCAACTCTGATGAAATGCGTAAAATAATGGCGAATCGAAAATTAGTAATTTTTTTATTTTTATAGCCAAATCTTTCAATTGTTTGGGTTTGACACTAAAAATGAGTTTTGATTGAGTTTAATTATTTTCGAACTCAATCAAAACTCATTTTTAGTGTCAAACCCAACAAATTTAAAGATTTGGCTAGAAAAATGAAAAAATTAATAATTTTCGATTCGCCATTATTTTACGCATTTCATCAGAGTTGAACATTTTCATTTACGATCGAATTTTATAGTTCGCAAATTTCAAAGTTCAGAATCTTCAAAATTCAAATTATATTCCATCATAGTCCATTGAAAAATTATTTTATCACTAATTACGAAATTTCTTTTTAATTATTTTCGAACTCGTGAATTTTTTGATCGAAAACTCGTGAATTTCAAATCTCAAATTTATTAATTCAAAATTTCGAAATGGGTGCCTACTTCTTCAATTTAGGTATGTTCCGTTTTTTTCGAATTTATATTGAATTCTATCACATATTTTTGTCATACTGCAATCTGCAGTTTTTAACTCTGATTCCATTTTTTTTCAATTCGAGGAATAATTGTTTCTAATTTATAAAATTATTTGAATTTTTGGATTTTTTAAATTTTATTTTCATCATACGAAATACAAATTTAGAAGTTGGAACATTTGTGAATTTATTTATTTTGCATTTATAAGTATCTCCAAAATATGGATCCTAAATTTTTAAATCTAAAGAATTATTCAATTTCATTTCATTTCGGACTTTAATATTTCTAAAATATTAAATTTATTCAATTTCCAAATTTTTCAAATTTGATGTCTGGCACAACACACTTCAGAGTTTGGAAATTTCGTAATAGGTAATTTTGAATTTGAAAATTTTTGTTGTTCTGCAATCTGAAGCTTCTAACTCTCTAGGATTCCATTTTTCAAAATTCTAGCATAATTTATGATAATTTTAATCAAATTCTCTGAATTTTTGAATTTTGGAAATTATACTTTCAACGTACAAAATAAAAATTCAGAAGTTTAAAAATTTTTCAAGTCGGACATATCCTGTTGTTTCTAATTCATCAAATGCTCTGAACAATTTTGGAATCTTTGAAATTCTATTTTCTCTATACGAAATACAAATTTAGAAGTTGGAAAATTTTTAAATTTTCGCATCATTTCGAATTCAGATCTTTAAATTTTGAAATATATAAAAGTATCATGACATTTTATTTAATTTTTGGCATTTATGTTTCTAAACCGTCTAATTCTTCACATTTCCAAATTTTGAAAATTTCAAATTTTGAAATCTTCGAACAGTCTTGAATTCTGAAAGTTAAAAATTTCCCGACATTTGGACTTCAATGCTGTAAATTTACCCTTAAAAATTACGAATCCTCAAATTCATAAATTTTTCATCGAACGTAAGAAAAAAGAATCCAAAATTTGAAAATTTTACATAATTTTCGAACTTGCCAATTTTCTCATTTCCGTACATCAATCTCCAATTTAAAAATTCTCTCAGCTCCAATCTTCAAGTATTTCGAAATTCCAATTTCCCAAATTGCGAAATCCAATTCATTTATCCAATACAATCCAACAAAAAACACGTCAAAATCAACAACTCAAATCTACCCCATTCGGAAAAAATCTCAAAAAAAAACACCGCGAAATGAACAATTCCGCGGTTATATAAAACGTCATATTTTTCACGACCCATATTGTTATTCGTCTCGAAGGAAAAAAAAAGTTAAATGAAGTAAACAGCTTTGATAGCTCCCGAGTATGATGAGTGAAGAATACGAGTATACGGCTGTTGCGTGACTTTATAAACGCCGGGCTGTATTATCGCGTTTTATAAATCCGATAACAAGTTTCGAGGTGATTAAGAGATGAGATTGATATTAATTATTTGCCACATAGATAAATCGTTTGCGCTGACTTTCCTCATTTAGCGGAATCACGAGACTCGCGGGAATGCGTCGCGACGGAGATGATTTCATCACGTTTTCGGAGCTCACGAGCGTTCGATTGCTACAGGTGCAGCGGGAGGGTATAAATATCCGGTTTTTTTCGCTTCTCTTAGCCCAATGAAGTTCGATTTTTTTTCTTTTTTTTTTTTTCTTTAAAATACACCCAATAAGTATGATCTTTATAAAACGATTTATGTATAAGGTGCCGTATAGAATGACTGTATAACATCTAAATTTCAAATTATTGAAATTTATTATACTGTTTGGATTAGTCGTTGCATAATTTTAACAACTTAAAGAGTTATTTTACTTGATGATTACGAACATTTTTGATACTTCAAGTTTTTGGACAATTTTGAGAATTTTAAAAGTTTGGAGGATTTCGAGAATTGCAGAAGTTTTTAGAAGTTTGGAAATTTTGGGAATGTCGAAAATTGTGAAAATCTCGAAGTTGTAAAAAAGTTTTGAAAATTCTGAGAATTCATGGTATTTTCATAATTCTTGGAATTACGAAAATTTGACGAATTCTAAGCATTTAGAGAGACTTGATGATTACGAACCTTTTTGACATTTCAAGTTTTTGAACTATTTTGAGAATTTCCAAAGTTGGGAGGATTTCGAGAATTTTGGAAGTTTTTAGAAGTTTGTAAATTTCTGGAATTTTGAATATTTTGGAAATCTCGAAGTTGTAAAAAAGTTTTGAAAATTCTAAGAATTTATGGTATTTTCATAATTCTTGAAATTACGAAAATTTGACGAATTTTTAGCATTTAGAGGGACTTGATGATACCGAACATTTTAGACATTTCAAGTTTTTGAACTATTTTGAGAATTTTCAAAGTTTGCAGTATTTTGAGGATTTTGGAAGTTATTGGAATTTCGAAAATTTTAAAGATTTCAAAATTTTTGTTAATTTCAGAGATCTGTAGAAGTTTCAAAAATTCTAAAAATTTACAGTATTTTCATAATTCTTGTAATGACGAAAATTTTACGAATTCTTCACATTTTGAGAAACTTGATAATTTGGAGCATTTTAAGATTTTCAACGATTTGGAGAATTTCGAAAGTTTTTAGCATTTTGATAATTTTCATAATTTCAAAAATTATATAAAATTCAAAGATTCAAAAAAGTTTCGAAAATCTTGAGAATGAAGGCAGTTTTCATAATTCTTGAAATTTCAAAAATTTCATCAATTTCTAAAATTTCGAGAAACTTTTATTTAGTTGGAACATTTTCAACATACTCCAAGATTTTCGATTACTTTGATAAATTTAAAATTTCAGAGAATCCTGAAAGTTTTTGAACTTTTTGGAATTTCAAGATTTTCGGAATTACGAAAATATTAGAAATTTCAGAGATTTTAAAAAGTTCCCAAAATTCACACGACTTCCATAATTATATTGGAAATTTCGAAAATTCTACAAATTTACGAAACTTTGAGAAACTCGGTAATTCCAAACATTTTTAACATTTTATGATTCTTGACACTGTCGCGAATTTTCAAAGTTTTCGTACTTCGAAAATTTCAAAAGTCTAGAAAACTTTGACAACTTCAAGAAATTCAAAAATTTTTCGAGCGAATAATTACCAAAATTAGTCGAATTTTACTATTTAATTAATCACATTCTGACGAATCAGAACAATCAAGCTAAATTTTTTACTTGGAATTGATGAAAAATTGGCTATCCAAATTCGGTATTTTCACAAAAAATTCGATTACTTCCGTTTGATGGAGAATTTGAAAATAATCGACACTTTCGATTTATCAAGAATTTATTTTTCAATTACTTTGAAAAAAAAGCTTACAATGAATTTGAAAAATTAATCAAAATTGAAATTAATTTAACAACTAATGGTAAGTTTTTGTTGTTCATTTAAATAATTAATCAATCAATTATTAATTTAGTTCTTTATTTCATCGATTAATTGTTAATTTAAATGAAAAAGTAAAACATACGTTTAATTTCAATTTTCATCAATTTTTAAATTATTCATACGTTTTTTTAAAGGTAAGTAAAACATAAATTTTCGATAAATTGAAAAAAAAACGTGTCGATCATTCTCCAATTCTCTATCAAACGGATGTAATCGAATTTTTTGTTATTTTACCAAATTAGTCATAGTAATTTTCGAATTTTCGACTGCTGAAATAATCATTTTTATCATAATAACCGTAAATAATAGTCAAATTATATTATTTGAATTAATTTTTCGTCAGGATGACCACAATACCGAAAAATAATTTTGAGCAACCAATAAGATCTTTTAAAGAGACTAAATTCCTAAAAATTGATGTCCGTCAAGTATTTTTAATACTTTTGATGTTTACTGGCATACATGTACAGAAAGACGTCGCCTATCCCGACTAAATCCATCGCGATCGAGTTGATCGGTATCACTCGACGTATTTGTGTTTAGTATTAACATTCTTGATGTTTATCAATTATTCCGGTATCTATCATGTACCAAGATTATACGCTATTCAAACAATGTTTTTTTTATCGGTGAAATAATGACCGCAGAAGTACCAAAAAACTCAAATAAATTTAATATTGCTAAATATCCGACTTGTAAATTTCATGATCGAATTCAATTTTGATAAAATTCAAAAGTGTACCGATCCGTACATTCGAATATATGAAATAATGAAATTCAAAATTCAACTCTACAGCTTTTGTGACATTTGAAAGTCCTGAACACGAGAAACTCAAAATCTGAAATTTGGCAATGAAATTTCGAACATTCGGAATTTACAAGTTTAATATTTTCTTTCGAACACGATTTTCTAAAGTCTTTAAATCTCAACTTTTTGATCTAAAAATTTTTATTAATTCGATATCTCACGTGTAACAACATTTGTAAATACTAATTATATTGGCTGTTTAAATACTTTCAAAAACTGAGGTAAAAAGTTAATTAAAAAATGGTTTAATCGCCATAAATTAATGATTCCTAGCTGACAAAACATGTTCACTTAACCTAGTCAGGGGTGTTGAATTTCTTTAATTATTTTTAAACGTCATGAACTAACAATCTTTTAGTCGAGTAGAAATTCCACATTCGTCATACCTAATTCCATAATATATAGCATTTTCATTTGGGCTATTGGATACCTAGCCGGGTATTATAGGTACCCCTCGCGCGGGAAATTTGAAATCCCTCATATAGGGTGTATTTACAGTTTATTTAGTTGGTTATCATGTCATACTATAAACTGCATATACACCCTGTATAAAGGATTTTAAATTTCCCGAGCGAGGGGTTGGTATCCAATGGGCCAAATGAAAATGCTAATAATCAACATTTTTATAATTTACGACTCCGATTTTCGTATCTACCCAAGGCAACGTTGACGTCACAAATATGACGAATCGTTTTTCTATTCTAACAATAAAATGAAAAACAACAATATTTGGCAATGATATAACACGCATTTTTAAAAGCAGACATCTATTCAAATCATTTTATAACCGAAAAAGGACCATTTTCAAAAAAGATATCTATTTTAATTTTATTTCTGATTTGTTATACCCCGTACAATTTATCATTAATTCAAATATACTTCGTAAAAAATATTCCGAAATTGAAAATTTGTTTGTAAAATCTACACTTTTCTTAATTAATTTGTAAAATGACATAATTTTCAATAATTAATAGGGATGGGTATTAAATTTGCAATTTACACGTTATATTCATGGAATTACGAAACATTGCATGATCTGAGTTCCAGTATTATGCAATCAGCGGAACAACAAGATTAGTAAATTATAATTATCTTTATTTATCCTTTATTTATTCTTTGCAAGTTTTTGAATTTTTCTTAAAATTTACAATCCTTATACACATTTTACCATCCTTATACATTATATCCATATTCTTTCGCTCGTGGTACAATTTTTTCCGGTACAATTCTTTTCCGTGGTGGTGGGGGGTGCTCAATTCTTTTGTTATACAGTTCTTTTTCCGGTACTTTTTCCATGTTACAATTATTATCCGTTTCAAAATTATTCGTTATCTGTTCCATCCTTTTGCTATCTGTTCATCCCTTTTTTTGTTATCTGTTTCATCCTGCAATGGGATAGGGAATTTTTAAGTCGCTCGCGCCGCGTTGGTCCCTTGTGTCTTCCCGCCCTTCCCGCTATATCTCCTTTCATCCCTCCGCGTCCAGGGGTTGTGCATTATTCTATGGCCTTGACCCAGCGCTGCTTTCGACGACCTCCCGCACCCTCCTTTTTCGGATCTGTTCTCTTCTTCCCTTGAATCCTATTTTTGTCTTCCAGTCACGTGTACACTCCTTTTTACCATCATTTTTCCCGTTTTTCTGTTCTTATCCCTCGATTTTCCATTTTCTTCCTGTCGGTCACAAGCTCGAAATCACTTTTGGGAATCGGGGAATTTTTTCCGAGAAAATCCCTCTGAAATAATTTCTGATCCCGCCGGGATTCGAACCTGTGCCCTACGGACTGGTAGCCAGAGAGCGTAACCACTGATCTACCAGACCGTATCCAACAGAATTAGTATTTTATCGTAAAGAATTCGCAAAAAGAGCAGATGAAAATTGAAAAAATAATTAATTCTTATATGCATTCTGAAGAAAATAACTAAAAAGCAAGTGTATTTTTAACCAGTAGCATGAAAAATTATGCTTGAAATTTATTTGTTCCCCTTGAAACTATATCCTGAGATATTTGCATTTTTATGTAGCACACATACATTTTTGCAAATATGTGTCGTGAAAATAGATTTTACAGACTATTTAGATGTTTCCGCTTCTAACCTAAGCTATAAACTTTAGGCTGACAGTTCTAGAATTTTTTTAAAGTTTTGCAAGATGTGTATTATTTAATATTTTTTGATGTTCAAATTTTCTAACGATTTATTCAGGGTTAGGGATGGGCAACTACGCAACTGTCCTTTTCTCACTCACAAAAGCAGTCGTTTGGTGCGTGTGAGAGAGAGAAAGCAATAATACGGCCCACCCCTATATTCAAAGTTTTTTCGGTCTTTAAAACTTCCCAGACTTTTTAAGAATATCTTGTCATTCTGAATTAATATTTTGAATTTGCGAACATTTTCTATACTTTTTAATAATTTCTAAATTAACATCGATAACTTTCAAGAATCAAAAAAATTCTAAAAATATTTCCAAAACTCTCAAAACTGTCGAAATTTTTCGGAAATTTTCGAAAACATTAAAAAGTATTTCTAGTAAATATTTAGTAAAAATTATCCGAATTTCAGAAAAATTGATATAAAAAACATAAAATCGAAATTTGAAAAAATTATTTCGAATTATTTTTAAAAAATGTTGAAAATTTAAAAAAATGCCTCCAAACTCACAATAATTGTTTAAAAACTTACAAAACTTCAAAATTTTTGCTTTTCACTGCCAACTGATGACATTTTCAACATCTAGACCTAAAATTCAGTATACATTAATTTTTCAAAAACATCAACATTCCATAATTTCCAATCCAGGCTCAATTTTCACAAAAACAACATAAATCCCACCAAATAATAGTTTCGCAAAACACAATCGAATCGTATATTGAACCGTTTAATGAAATCGGTTTTGAAATGCATCTGAAATAGCAAGTCGATAATTAATGCATCGAAACAATGAAAGAGGATAAGAAAAAATGCATTTATCGATTGCAATCAGAAAATTCTGCGCAGCTTGCAAAATCTCGAACTGGTTTTTATCTTGATCACAGTTTTATGTATTCTTAAAACGAGATTAAAAAAGTTCGCGCCAAGGCACCGTAAACTACTAAAATCATTGACATCTCGAGTGCTAATAATTGCGTATTCGAACGATCGTTCACGTGATCGCTCGCTACAAACAATAATGTGAATCATTTTTGCATTTTTTATTTTATGGAATGAAAGTTTACAGATCGTCGTTAAATGATCATACTGGAGGAAAAATAGAAAAATAATACAGTACTGAGAAATCTATTCAAAATTTATGAATTCTTATTTAAAAAATTTTGGATTACACAATTTTTCTTGTTTTTTGGTTCTCTATTGAAAAATTATT